>BGNK01001408.1:139204-149826 GCA_003297005.1 Symbiodinium sp. clade A Y106 | reverse complement strand
CCCCCACCCCCCCAAAAAAAAAAACAGTCCAGAATCGACGCCCGGATTTTTCAAAAACCCAGGCGTGCGTTTTAAGCCTCATAAGATGTTCCGACACGACGAAAGTACTGTAAATACCGAGTAAAGCGGATGTGTGTTAGAGGAGTATGTCGGGGGGGGTGGTTGGTAGGGGGGGGGGGGCCCCCACTACTACTACTGCTACTGCTATTGCTCCTGCTCCTGCTACTGCTACTGCTAGTGCTAGTGCTACTGCTACTGCTACTACTACTACTACTACTAGCCACGCCCCCCGCCTGCTAACCACCTGGCGCCTAAACCCATCATCATCATCATCATCTTCATCATCGTTGGTATTGGGCTACGACATCACTGTACGGTAAATGCCGAGTAAAATGGATGTGCTCTTAAAACGTCCGTCATCATGCCCCCACCCCACCCAGGTGGCTGGTACTGGACTACAACATTACGAAAGTACTGCAAAAACCGAGTAAAGTGGATGTGCTATTAAACAGTGTTTAGGGGAGGTGGTTGGTGGGCGGGGGGGGGGGGGGGGGACTATTGCTACCACCCCTGCTGCTGCTGCTGCTACGACGACTGCTACTTCTACTACTGCGACGACGACGACGACTACTACTACTTCTACTACTACTACTACTGCTACTACTACTACTACTAATACTACTACTACTACCACTACTACTACTACTACTACTACTACTGCCGTGGCGACGGCGGCGACGAGAACCACACTTTTCATATCACCTGTAAGACAGGGCGGAGAGAAGAATAAGCATCTATGACATAAGATTGCTTGTTTTGTTATCATCGACAGCGGCGTTCTGGTCATGAAGCCGCTTGGGCTGCTACGGCCCAGTTTTCCTTGCCGGGGAGAGCTACGCTTTGGGGTTTCCAGATTCCGGGGTTTGGAGTTTCGGCTCTTGTGGGCATTAAGTGCTGAGGGAAGACATCAAGAGGGTCACGGTCACAAGCACAAGCGAGCCCTTTCCGCGAAATCCTAATTCTCAAACAATGGACTTGCTTGCCTGCTGGCTCAAGCGATCTTCTTCGTCAGCTTTGCACGCCTTGCATCGTGGTCTCTCAAATCTCATATCATGCTGGCGCAAACTCTTTGTGCCGCTCTGGCTCTTTCGGCCATGGGCCATCGTTTGCAGCAGGACAATGCTTGCCTTCTTGATATAAGTCACATTTCGGTCACCGAAAACCCAAACAGGCCGAGACGCAAAGCCACGGTTCTACGGATTTGGATGCAAGGATGCAAAAATGGCGTATAGCAAGACATCTCAGTGCTATGTGCTTCTCAGTCACCAGGATGGGTCATGGGTCATTCAGCAAGTGTTGAAGTCTTGGAGCATTGTGGGTTCAGGATGACAGAGCTCAATGAAGTCTTCTCGCAGCTCGTCTACAGCCCTTTATAAGCTCGACTGACAAGGGCACTACCTAAACACTTCAATTTGATTCATCTTCGGGCCTTTCATGTGCAAGCTTTCCCGGGATTCCTGTATTAAGGCAAGTGAGAGGATTTTTGGGTGTGGGGTATCTAGTTGCATACAGACACTTTAACTTGAAGTTGCAGTGCCGGAATGGTTCATAGTGGGGGGTTGCTTACATCTTTGCATCCATGCATCCGGAAGGGGTTGCAACCCGTTTGACAGATTTGTGGTCGTATTTGGCTGTTAATGCATGATGCGTTTGGAATCCGCGTTCAGTGCCTGAGAGTGCTCGATCGGCTTCCTATTTGGAGAGCTTTCTTGAGTAGACGATGGCCCGACACACTGGTGTTCTACTATACTCATACAGCACTCTGACAAGATAACTACGTTGGTCGGTATATACCTTGCCAGTGACCTCGCTGATGCTTTCGATTCTGTGGGAGGCAACAAATAGCCGCAAACCTACACTCTAAACCCTTCAACACCGAACCCTAAACCCTAAACCTCGTCTGGCTGAGTCCGAGTTGCGAGAGCGTAAACCCTAAACCCTAAACTCCTAAACCCTAAACCGTATAATCCCTAAAACCCTTGAACACCGAGCTCAGCCTTGACCTCCCACCCCAGTATGCAAAACTTTGCAGGACACGGAAGCGAGTCTTTCTGCAGATTGGGGGGGTTCGACAGAGTGCAATTACGTGCCTCCGCAAGAAGCGGGTGAAATGGGCTTCCTGGAGCAAAATGTGGCTTCGATTTCAGAGTTGGCGGGGCTTTGGTATGGCTTTGGACATGACTGTTTATTGAGAGCTGGTTTGCGTGGGGTTTTATTTAGAGCTTCGATTACGCAATTTCCGCTGACATATGTTCAGGTGCTGGTCTTTGCTTCTCCCATGTAGTGGGTCTGATGGTGGAGCATCCTGAGTCCAATGTACCGCCTCTTGTCGTAGACCTCGCAACACTAAACCGTAAACTTTAAAGCATATGAACCCTAACACGAAACTCTCTGGTGTAATTGTCGAGTGTTCCGCGGTCGCCAGGAGAACTCCACATGACCCCAAAAGGCCTGAAGTCCTGCGCTGTCGTCAAAGTTCTGAAAGTTCTGAAACGTAATGTCTGTTGTATAGAGGTTGGAACAACGGGTAACTATATCCCTAGGTATCGCTTTGGGAAACTTTTTAATTTCCCTTATGGTTCCAGAAGAGGAACCTATTCATAAATACCTTTAAGGACCCCGAAACTACAACCCAGATCCGATTGAAGCATCCTCTTGTGGCTTCCGACTTACATTACAACGTAATCTAAAGCAGAAGTCTGCTACTTTTGCGAGGTTATCGTCCTGGGTCTTGTAACTATGACATTTCCGCCTACCTGTTGTTGACGAGCACGGCAGCAAGCCATGGCAAGCCCTACTATAGGGGCCTTAATAATTACCTATACTATTTTGGGGGGCCCTTACCATAATTATAGTATAATGGGCCCCAAACCCTATTCTAATTGCTCCGAGTTTGGAGCAGGCTAGAGCAACGGCGGACTTATGACCCTGTTTTACGCACACGCAAAAGCGAAACCTGTCTGTGTTAACACCTGAGCTGTACACTTGAAACTCAGAATAAGTGCTCTCACAAAGTTCACTACCTGAAGAAATGACTCTGACCTCTGGAGAACCCTGAGCGAATACATCACCCAACCTGTCCCCTTCGGTCATCTTCAGCCAGCATGGCTGCTCGCAAACGCATCACTGACACATCTGAATCGCCACATGTTCACAGTCACTNTCTGGAGAACCCTGAGCGAATACATCACCCAACCTGTCCCCTTCGGTCATCTTCAGCCAGCATGGCTGCTCGCAAACGCATCACTGACACATCTGAATCGCCACATGTTCACAGTCACTCCCCCAAATGGAGAGCTTGTGTCCATTTCACCGCTGTGAGTACATGTTTGCACCCTTAACCCATCAGGGCCACCTACAGCATCTACAAAGCTTTCGCATAAGATGTTCTTCATCCTGAGCAAGAGCTGGACATGTAGCTGAGGCGTGCACAGCATGTCCTGACTTGGTTAGCCATACAACCCGGTCTTGACCACTTAATGGATCTCTACGGGTAGGCAAGTAATCGGGATTAAGGCAATGGGGACACAGATAGCGCTGAATCGCGAGTCCTGAGCATTGCATTGGCCTACAATCACAACCACTATGCAAGCAGTTGCCATTTTGGGTCAAAAAGACCACAGGTGATCTCACTGCTGGCCTGCAACTCAAAATTATATCCCTCTTGACACCTCGAGGCCTTCGGACCTTATCAACCGGTACCGTGAGCCTGGGAGCAGAATTCACAACTGGTACCTGAACCACTTCAGCTTCTTGCTGTCCAACTGTATTTCCAATTCCTTTCGTAACAGAAGGTTCCAACACCTCAGGGTCCAAACAGTTGGATCCACTGCTTGCAGAGGCCGATGCCTCCGCACTCCTGGGTTTTCCAGAAATCCGTCTATGTCTTAAGGGTTCCTACCGGGCCTAAACCACAGGGTTCTACTGGGTTCGAGTTCTCGGCAGGTCCTAGGGGCTTTCTATCCTGGCCTAGAACCCTAGGGGGACCTACAGGGACTTCGGCTGCACTGCAACTTGCCGTTGCACTCTGCTGGTTCTGTCCACCTCCACTCTCCAGGCTCTCCTCCTCCCGCAAGGTCCTACTCAGGCCTAAACCACTATGGTAGTCCTCAGGGCCCTCCTCCAGGACTTCTGAACTCCTTTTAGGGTTTCCTTGGCCTAAACCTTTAGGGAGACCTACAGGGATTTCTGATCGGCTGTCCTGCAACCCTCCTTCCTCGTCTGCTTCCACAGCATTCCTAGACTCTTCCGTGAAGCCAGAAATATGACTATGAACCGTAATGTTCACTACCGGAGAACACCTGTTGGGGCCCTCTGGAGTTTTGTGCCTAGGCGGGCTAAGTTCAGCACCCTGAGAACCTCGAGCAGTCCTTGGTGTCCTTGGTGCCGCATCATCTCCCGAAGCCTTGTCCGATATTCCCTGGTTACTCCGACACTTCAACCATGCGCAAGCGCACAGGACCCCAGTCAAGCCACACACAGCCGCAACTAAAGTCAACAGAACACCTAGTTCCCAAGACCCATCTCCACCCTTCTCCAACTCCTGATAACCCCTTGCTGAATGCACCGACGCAGCTAAGCTCACAGCAGCGAGACTGCGCGCGCTATGCCCCGTCCCATCTGACCCTGAACTATGACCTCTAGGCATCGCCGAGTCAGTAGTCCACTGTCCAATCGACGAATGCTCCTCACTGCTACTGGGCAAGCTACTGTTCTCATCCTCACCCACAGCAACCGGCTGAAGCTCCAGGACAACTTCATCATCAGCATATCGAATCCTTTCTACAATGTGTCCTAACAACGGAGGTGGTTGAGGTACTGTCGGAGCCCTTGCTTCCGCAAGCATCTGATCTGGAGGTCTCCTGAGTGGCCCTTGAACGAAAAAAGAACCCGGCTCTTGAACACCATCAAAACCATCACCCCTTTCAGAAAACCAAACCTCATGCGAACCACTCCCGTCAATTACACCCAGTAAAGGCCTGAGTTCCACCTGACTCATCCCAGACCCTGCGCTGGCTGTAGCTTGATTCTCAGCTCGTTGTTCCTGGTACAGCTGGTGATACAGCTCCAGAAGCCGGCCCTCAGCGACATCGTCTACCCTAGGTTCATTTCCCTCCGACTGCACTGGAAAGGGATCACACTCCCCCATTTCCAAGCCTTCAACAGGATTCAACACCTCAGTTTGCACTTCGGCATCCACCTTAGTAATAACATTTCGCAGTCGGGTATGTCCAGTGGCCATGTGTACATGTCTCCTTCGAAGACACCAATCCAACAACCCACCCAACCGAGAAGCAAGCCACCACCCAATACCAAGACCGAAACCTGTAACAATGCTCGACACAAATGAACCTGAACCCTCTGAAATACCCTGCATATCAGCAGCCTTGGCTCCAGTCATCTGAATCAGGAAAATCAGTGCAAGCAAAGCCTTTGCTACGTTAGTTTGAGGTCCTTGTAATGACGCGACTTGAGATCTAGGTGGATTGAGGTTCTTGTCCAGTTGAGGGGACCATAAGTCGCAAACCTTTATCAAATNTGAGGTCCTTGTAATGACGCGACTTGAGATCTAGGTGGATTGAGGTTCTTGTCCAGTTGAGGGGACCATAAGTCGCAAACCTTTATCAAATCCTCAAGACGGGCAGGGCCTACAGGTTTAGTCCCTAAGTCAGCTGGCATAAAAACACCATCAAGATGCGACAGACGCCAACTTCCTTCTTCCAAGTCCTGTCTAACGACAGCTCCTCGCAGTCTCAAGTGCCTGGTCCTCCAAGAGCCCGTTTCGAGGACGCACAGCTGAATCGCAGCAGCATTGTCACAATACAGGTTGCAACTCACATCAGATTCTGGAATACCAACTAAGGCCGTCACCGTAGGCCTCATTGCCTTTCCTAACAAGTGAGCCTCACCCAAAGAATAGAGTTCACTCTCCGCTGTATGTGCCGCTATCAACGTTTGTCTGCAAGACGCCCAAAAAATCAATGCTCCTCCCCAGAACAATTGGATACACCCGTAGCTACGGCTTTTCTCATCTGCAGCGAATGAAGCATCTGAGTAAGCCTCCAGACTGGTCTCGGTCTCCTGGAACTTTAGCTGATCCCATTTTCCACACCGGTGAGTAGGTGCCTTATATAATGAAGTCCAATATCATTGACAGCAAAGGCTATATCAGGGCGAGTCCTCCCAGAAAGCCAAAGCAGTTGTCCTATCAAAGATTGTGCCTTGCGTGTCAACTCAAGCTGCTCCGCATGATCCCTTGGAGATTCACAGTCACCTCCTTTTACAGCAGGTACCCGCTCCACTCCAGGTATCAGTTCCTGGTACTGTTCCAGAAGNCCTTGCGTGTCAACTCAAGCTGCTCCGCATGATCCCTTGGAGATTCACAGTCACCTCCTTTTACAGCAGGTACCCGCTCCACTCCAGGTATCAGTTCCTGGTACTGTTCCAGAAGATCCTTGGTGTAACTTTCTTGATGAAGTCTGATACCACATGCAGTCCGTTCCAGCTCAAATCCCGCGAACTTCAAACTATCACCCTCCTCCGAAAGCCACTCCGGGTGCGAGAGCTCCCACTGGGTTTCCAGCCCTCGAACCACTGACTGTCCAATCTCCTTTGTAGAGGCAATTAAAATATCGTCCACATAGAGAGCAATGACACCCACACACTCACCATTCTGGAGCTCTGATTCCTCAGCTGCAGTTGCAGGTGCTGCCCTTGCCCGCGGATACTTCAGGACCTGCCAAAGACTGGCGTCTTCCTTCAATTTCCGAAGTCCCAAGATCTCGTCACCATGATCAATCCTGAGGTCTGTCATAACCCTATCCCGGTGAATGCTCCATGAGCGAGGCGCCGAACTCAAACCGTAAAGCGCCTTCTTAACCTTCCAATATCTCGCAGTGGTAACCCCAGCTTCCCGGAGTATGCTCGGAACTCGAACCACCGTAACCTTGAGCTTCCCGTCCTTCTGCATATCCATAAGTGGAGCTTGCAAAAACGCCGTTTTCACATCAACCGAAACCAAGTGCCAGGAGTGTTCCATAGAACACTTGCGGATCATCATACGGATGGACTCTGCACCCGCTCCAATAGCAAAAAGGTCTGCTCTTTGAGAACCACTATCATGTTCACAGAAGTTACCACATCCCACCATCCTTGCCCTACGTCTTCCAGTTGGTTTGTGAACATAGACCATTTTTCCCGGAATTAACTCCACACAGACCTTGGGATCACTAATCAATTCACTGTACTGGGCATCTGTCAAATCCTCCACCGCCTCTGTCTTTTGGACTAGCGACTCAACCTCCTCTCCCATAGGTTCCCGCCATTTGGCGAGCTCCCGTCGGACCTGCTCCTGTGCAATAGTTTTCGTCTGAAGTGGCGGTGGATCATCATTGACATCCCCTCCTACCTCTGTTGCTGTGTTACTTGATGATGTAGGCCCAGTACAGCCCTCAGCCTCCTGAGGCTCATCATTTTGAAGTTCCGAGTGAACCGCCACCTGTCGGAGACTCCACCCTTTAGAACCTTTACCACCACAAACCTCAAGCTGTCGCAAAGCCTGCTGCTCAAGGTTCTGAAAATATTTCAGCTCACACTCCAAATTCTGAATGTCCTGAATCAAATCTTCCTCACACCCCTTGAGCCAACCCTCAGCATCATCACTAGTGAAGTCAAGCAACCTACACCTAGCGTAATGCTCGGTCGCAAGTGTTTCAAAAGTCTCTTCACCTACACTGGACATCTCCCATCCCACTCGCTCCAGGGAGTAGCTGACACCTTCCTCAGCGCTTGAAGAATCGCACAACCTCAGATACTGCCATTCCTCAGGTACTGCATAAGGCAGAGGATCTGTTTCCTGACCAATATCATTCTCGAACCCAACCTTGCTGTTCTCCAACTTCTGACACAGGCTACGGAGCTCAATGGCCAAGCACGCATGCATGACATTCCTGGGGCACCTAGCTGGAAACTCTTCGCACACAGTCACCTTGCGACCCACTCGAGCTACGCTTTCAAGCCCCCTTTGTTAAGGAACCACATGCCAAATCATCACATCTAAGACTAGGCTGTTCGGCGACCTTCTGAACAAGACCAGCAGGCATTGTGCTTAAATCTACGGTACCATGGCCCTGTGGACTGGATTCCGTCGGGTCTACATCGACTTTCATGTTCCTCAACCTATGCCTTGCAGCAAATCTGGCCCCCCAATGACAAACCGGTCCCGGTGAAAGCGCTGTCCTACCCGAATCACCGCACCCTCTAGGTAACGACCCTCTTCCTCGAGTCGACGCATCCTCATCGCACCGCCGAGTGTGAAGTGCGGCCAATCGAGATAAACCAATCATAGAAGCAGCACCATCCTCCCCAGTCCCCCGAGTACTGCTCGATTGTTCCCCGAGGCCCTCCACAGACTGGATTCCGTTGGGTCTGCCATCGCATCAGAGGCCACCGGCTCTGTCGCCCTTTTTCTCAGACCTGAAGCACTCGCCTGAACCTCACCTCCCCCAGTACCAGACCCAGGATTCTGAACAAATGACAACTTTTCCTGATAGTGAGGAACCTCAACAACACCCTCGAACTCAATTGAACCATTAGAAGACTTCATACAGCACTTCCCATGTCCACTCGATGCCATTGATTGCTCAGTTGGAAATTCAGGCGGTTCCCCCCCCCCCGTTCCCAGCATGGAGCGGGTCATCTCCCGAGAGAAATTTGAACACTGAGCAACCAGTCCACGCCACCGGAGAAGCCCTTCCCCGACCCACACGCCAGCGATGGAAGGATCGAACTGGGGGCCCATTACCCTGGTGTTGCACGCATAGCCTTACATCTCCTAAGCATTTGCGCGAAAACGGCAAGATGTCCTGCTCTGCTGGCGCAAACATAGCACGACGAGGCACTGGATGATAGCGCACAATAGTGTCCGATGAGGCTCTGTAGCCCCAAAACTCATTCTTTGTCCCGGGAACATAAGGAAACCCAGCATCCCACAAAACCTGTCGGTCCAGCCTTGGCAACTTATGCAACCCTCTAGCCGTAAAGCCAAAAAGAAGCAACTGGGGGGCCGTAGGATCAACTGATTCATGCCAGACTTGTGGATGAAACTTCAGAAGCTTATGCGATGCGTACTGATAAACATGACCCTGCATCTCAGCTCCACTAGGAGACTGACGCACTTCAGGCACAACAGTGCCATCCATGGACGGTTGTGCCGAGAGCTTATCTTGAATCCACAGGCCACCGCCTGAAGTCACAATTGGCAGAAGGATATTGGAAACATCTCTCTGGTTGTGTAGATCTCTATGCATGCTATGGCAGGAATTAAGCGACAACCCAATGCCAGCAAATGCTTCGTCTGTGTGTTTCTTCATGTACTCGCACAAGTACCTGGTAACATAGAAATGGTCCTTGGTATCACTCCTAACCCCAGACATCCCACTGAAAGTAAAGGCCCCACTCAAGAAGTTACACACCGGACGATCTTTCCCAACAGTTGACACTCCATCCTTCTTTATTGCACGTTCACTTGATGGCATCGTCTTAGCCATACGCAGTGCCAAGGCAGCCAGATGCTTGGGCTCCCAGCTTTCACTCTCCATCAGCTCCTTTGCCCGTACATCAGCTGGATGCCCTGGAATGATACCTTCACCACCAAACGCAACTCTCTTAACCTTGGTCTTCTCTCTAAGTCTCGCTGGAGGTACATCAATATCCACAGGCTGTCCATCCACACTGAACCGAACCTCTGGAGCACTGATCGCTGGAAACACCTTGCTGGTAGTAAGGAGAGCTCCACCAGATGTCTTCACTACCCACCCCTTTGAACTGTCTGATGAAGGACACTTCGTGTAGGCTGTTATGGTTTTAGCTGTCCACACATCCCGATTCCATGATCTCTCCAAGATTTGAACNGTAAGATTGGGTCACATCGCATCTTGAGGCGCTTGCGCGCCTGATCGCGCATCTGAAAGGCTGCCAATTTAGCCGCAAGAGGCCACTCGCTCAAGTCATCACTAGCCGCAGTCTGCAATGTAGTACGTGTTGCATTTTTTAGCCGCAGAATAGCCCCCTCCGCTCTCCCATTGGTCTGATGTTCTTCTGCAATAGCAAATGTTCTATGCAATCCAATCTTCTGACAAAAAGCCTGCACAGCTGAATTTCGGAACTCTCTTCCCCTGTCCGTGTGAATCCGCTGCACACTGAAGCCATCTGAGACAGCACGTGCATATATCCGACTGATGGCTCCTAGCACAACTTGCTGCTTCTTAGATCCAACCGCCTCTGTGTACACAAAATCCACCATTTCCACCTTCGACAAATAGTGAACCTTCGCCTCTTCCATCCAATCCTTGCGACTCATAGCCACCACTTTTTCCCAATCATTCCAAGCTTCTTTAGCTCCCTTGAGTTCCGCCGTGGTAAACTCCTCCGGCGGCTCTTCCGATTCCATACCCTTGCTAAGGAACCATTCCTTATCATCCAGGGATTCAGCAAAGGACTCCACCGTCACAGTTGGATCACGATCTGCTGGTTCTGTCACAGGATGACCAGCTGTAGACAAT
>BGNK01001408.1:35690-139175 GCA_003297005.1 Symbiodinium sp. clade A Y106 | reverse complement strand
AAGGTCCAAGCTTGAGGAGCCAGAACCTTTCGATGCTGACGATGCCGGGCGCTGCCCTGTAAGCACTGTTTGCAGTCCCGACGGAATGGCATATGTCCTTGACGCACATGTTCCACAAAAACCAGCATCAAGAGCCTGGAGACTTTTCACCCTCCACAGCCCTTGCTCGCGAAAGTCCCTCCAGAACATGCTGGAAACCGCAACCTGCAAGGCCACCGACCAATCACTCCAATGTTCACCTACCGCGGCATCCACTCTGTGATCTGTCCCTGGCTGGGTCAACTGAGTAGGCCCATCCCCATCATTAATCAACATTGGGTCAGGTGTCATGTTTGTGCTCAGTCGTGTAGGACGTGCTGATTCATCACACCTAGTACCTTGCCTGAACCCAAGTCCCTGAAGTCCAATGAACTGTTCAACAGCTAGCTCGCCACTCTGGTGTTTCCCACAACGTGGCGTAACCAGTAGTAGGAGCTCTCAAATCACAACCGGCCCAATGCTCAACAGGATCTTTCTGAGGATCTTCGGGGTGCACAACCGCATACGAAGGATCACAAAGTCCCAGAGCCCGATTAGAGGCAGCACTAATGATCATGAGAATCATCATTCGCACCAGCAAAAGATCATCCATTCGTCTTTGGGCCTGTTCCTTGCAATCCAACTCTGACAAAACACGTTCACTGATGCTCTCACCGCGTACCCTAAGTGGGCGAAGTCCATCACTCACGTCTCCACTCAGGTATCTGCACAGGGCAAATGTCCGGTATGGCGGAGACGCCACTAGACCCTTTATCCTACCCTTTGAAGCCTGCTGAATCAGGTACCTGAACGTGTTATCGGATGCCAAGTCCTGGGCCCTATCCAANCACAGGGCAAATGTCCGGTATGGCGGAGACGCCACTAGACCCTTTATCCTACCCTTTGAAGCCTGCTGAATCAGGTACCTGAACGTGTTATCGGATGCCAAGTCCTGGGCCCTATCCAATGGCAACACCGCAACCTTACTACGATCTGCCAGGCCCTCAAGTGCCCTCTTATTGCTACCCCTAAACAAATGAATCAGGATCCCATCAGACTTGTCACACTTGCGCCTCATACGTCGATTCCAGGCAAACTGTTCCCCTTCCTGATCTTGCAATGAAACCGCCGCTTGAGACATGACTTCCTCCGAAACCCTCGGAAATACCCTCTTTAGCAAGGCTTGCATTGCCGCATCTGCATGCACATCTCGCTTGACGATCATACCAGCCAGGTCCTCGAAACACAAGGTCTCCAGGTCCCGCATAATGCAATGTAAACGTGCGCACCGGCTTTCTTCCCGCTGCACAAATGCCTCGTATTCCTCTATCAACTCCAAAGCTTTCTGTTCAGTTATCTCGGGACAACCAGAGCTTGCGTCAATGTCCAATGCTCCCTTTACCGGATGCCAAATTGAGCATCTAGATGAATCCCACTCCAGCTTGTACCCCAAGGACAAAAGAGCCTTGACTGAAAGAATTGGCGAAACATATGTGCGGCTCAACAGCGTACCCTGAGGGCTAACCAGAAGTTCAGTCTCCCCACAAGCCAACTTGACAGTCACTCGAGGTAAGTCAACNCTTGACTGAAAGAATTGGCGAAACATATGTGCGGCTCAACAGCGTACCCTGAGGGCTAACCAGAAGTTCAGTCTCCCCACAAGCCAACTTGACAGTCACTCGAGGTAAGTCAACTTCGTTCTCCCGGGCCATCCGCAGACAAGCTGTAGCACCCCCATCAACAAGGCCCCTCGGTTGTCCCTGTTGAGCTCGGCATAGAAGATCCGTCATACTCTTCACATACGGTCTAAGAGATGCAACACGAAGGCTTTGGAGTAATGCCGCAGCTTCTTTAATGGCCTCTTGTGTCAGTCCATCCCCGGTCTTCGCTGGCGCCTTCGCACCACCAGGTTTTCCTTTACCTGTGTTACCACTGTTGTCCGAATTCGCACCCTTGGCCTTTGCTTTACCAGGGTTCTCGTCACCACTCGACTTCTGGTGCTTACCACCTCCCGGGGCCACACAATCCACCTTCTGATGACTTCCACCGCAAAACCAGCATTTTCCAGCGCGATCTGCTGCATGAGAAAACGTGCACAGCTTTCCGTATTTACACCCCTTATCCGTAATCCAAGCAGTACAAGCCTTCTTAGGAGGGCCATTCCCCTTGCTGGGTGTCCCACTGGGTGTCCCCGCTACCTCGTTGGTCTTTCCATTCCCGGTTGACGGCTTCCCAGAACCCTTGCCCTTGAGGGGGTCCGCAGTCATTGATGCAACCCTCTGCCTTTTAGCAGTGTTCTCTGGGGCTGCTACCGCAAGGAGTTCCAGTTCTGCAAGAACCGTTCTAGCATACTCCTCAACACTGCTATGAACTGGCATTGTGTCCAATTGCAACTGCATCCTTACAGAGTGCATCCTGAAGTTCATCGACGAGTTGCCTTGAAGGATCGTGGCCAGGCTTTTATCAATGCTGTCCAGCAATAATGACGAGTCCGGCACAGAGATGGACATAGCGTTTGCTCGCTCTAGATGTCTGAACCACTTCTGCAGCCCACTTACCGCTGAAGTAGCCGAATCAAACACCTGCAACGTTGTCAAACCACGTAGTAACTCCGCCCTCTCATTCAATCCTCCTGGTTGGTATATCCGAAGAGCGAGAAACAGAAGCCCCACACAAGACACATTGCGACTTGACAATGCCTGCTCATACACCACACTCGGCAGAGCCTTCGAAAGCATCGCGACCCCGCGCGACTCGATTCTGATGAATCTATCTTCTTGAAGGGTACTACTTGGCTTACCTATGATCTTGGCTCGATCAAGTGGTTTAGCAACCGACCATCGCTGATATGCATCCTGAGCCTCCTGAAGCACTAGGGCCCACCAAGCATTCGCCTTTGGAGCGAGATCGGACATTAGGGGACCTATCTTGTATATCCAATCATTGCATCTCATAGCAGGATTCTGTTCACTATTCGGGCTTGCCAGAACCGGCAACTCCCAATATGTGCGTTCTCCTGGAACATACTCCTTATCTGACCCCTGAGGAACCTGAGAACCATCCTCCCACACAAACCCTGTGCACTTCCCAGGCTGTTATCATTGCCCACTGCCGCAGGCGGAGTCCTCGGTGGAGGACCACTAGGGATTCTTGTGCCACCTGGTGTAGCTGGCGAGGCATTCACAATCCTCGTTGTAGCTGATATAGGCCTAGGGGAGCTTGGGTTCGGGGATCTACTGGGTCTCCTAGCATATCCATACCGCATTCCGTTAGGGGATCTACTTGGCGCTCTAGGGACCTAGCACTTACCGCACAACTGCTCGGAGGTGGTGGTGGAGGAGGTGTCCTACTACACTCAGATACAGCTGCCTGAGTCGATGCACGAAAAGGTGAAGTGGCATTAGCACTGAAGGGATTAGAGCGACCAACATTTAGGCTATGCCCTGATTGTTCCCTTTCTCCCCCTGCATTCCCAGAAGACACCGGCTGCTGCACATCATCACACCCTTTGTCCATTGCAAAGTACTTAGGGGTTTCTGGGATCAGGATTACCTCTCCTTGCTCATTAAACCTCCCACGCCTAGCAATCCCGTTAACCATAACCGTAACATCCCCAGCCCTCCTAACCTCCGACCCAGAAACCTCAGGCGCGGGTACCCTAGACGGTTTCAAGCCAGGGGCTTCTGCCGCACAGGTCGACGGGCTCCCTGACACATGGACAGAGGCAGCTGGAGCCGTTGGCTCATACATCACACTGCCAAAAGGCAGGAGATCAGGAAACTCCTGTAGCGTAACATTCTGCATAGCACGAGTCGCCTCAAGCAATGCTTCCCCTGGGCCTAAAGGCCCACACGCAGCTGAAGCTACTCCATCTGGTGCATGCTGANAACATTCTGCATAGCACGAGTCGCCTCAAGCAATGCTTCCCCTGGGCCTAAAGGCCCACACGCAGCTGAAGCTACTCCATCTGGTGCATGCTGAAAGCTAGTCCATGGTGGCTGAAAGAGCTGTATAGGGACCCCAGTACCCTGAACCCCTACACCCTTACCTAGCCTTGACTTAGATTCTCTAGGTTCTCCAGTTTGAAACCAACCTCTTCCCTCTTTGGGGACTGCCCGGCTCGCATCTGAAGACTGTACAGATCCTACTCCTTCATGGCCGCGCTCATCTTTTGAAGTAGCGATCTCACGTTGAAACAGCTGAGCAACCAACACTTCCAGAGCCTCGACCCTCGCTGAGTTTCCAGACGGAGCTCCTCGGCCATCGCTTCGGTGACCTAGCATCTGACTTAACTGATCTCCCAGGCTGTTCCTCATTCCAGACTTTCCGTCAAAAGGCTGCTCACTTGCTCCTCTTGAATATCCATTCGGTTCAGCCCGAAACGCCTGCCCAGCATCAGCAAAAGGTCTCCTGCCAGGATTTCCACTTCCGGTCCAGCCCGGTTCGCGAGCACGCTCAAAAGCCGAATGGCTAAAATTGCCACGCCCACTTCCGGTCCAGCCCGGTAAATCACCACGTCCAGTTGAGTGCTGACCATCTCTAAACGAACGCTCATCTGCAATCCAGCCCTGATACGTACCACTTTCTCTCCCGGTACAGCCCGGATGAACCATCTGACCAGCGCCTTGGATATCAGCGTGCTCATTCCCGGTCCAGCCCGGATCCACACCACTCTCTCTCCCGGTACAGCCCGGATGAACCATCTGACCAGTGCCTCGGATATCGCATGCTGCACCCCAGCCTGCATTAGACTCCGGCCTTGCAATTCACCACTGTATCCATACTCCGTAGTAACGTCCGTAGCTCTAACTTGCTCCAAAGAATGGCCACAGCCCTCCTGAGGAGGAGAGCCATTGCCACCCTCAGCTGATTCGAAATCATAATTGTCGTAGTCAGGCTCGAGATCCTCAGCCTGNAGGAGAGCCATTGCCACCCTCAGCTGATTCGAAATCATAATTGTCGTAGTCAGGCTCGAGATCCTCAGCCTGTCGCAACAGGTCTTCTGCCTGCTGCTCCGGGGTCCGTGCCCCTCTTTCCTGACCACTAGCACCATCTGACATCTCATCATTTGTCCAGCGATCACCTGTAAACGGATCGTCAGCAGCAGCAAAGCCCACAGTGCGTCCACTCTGAACATTCCCAGGCTGCCCATCTTGATCCTCATAACTCGGTTCCATCCCGGATCCCGAGTCCATGGCGAAGCAACGCGCAGGGAGCCGCCCTTGGGCTCATAACCTGCTCCGAGTTTGGAGCAGGCTAGAGCAGCGGCGGACTTATGACCCTGTTTTACGCACACGCAAAAGCGAAACCTGTCTGTGTTAACACCTGAGCTGTACACTTGAAACTCAGAATAAGTGTTCTCACAAAGTTCGCTACCTGAAGAAATGACTCTGACCTCTGGAGAACCCTGAGCGAATACATCACCCAACCTGTCCCCTTCGGTCATCTTCAGCCAGCATGGCTGCTCGCAAACGCATCACTGACACATCTGAATCGCCACATGTTCACAGTCACTAATTATTAAGGCCCCTATAGTATCAGCCTATCTGCGTTCCTCTAAGCCAGGTTACGAAGGAATGGAAAAACTGACCAGCGAAAGCTGGACCGCAGAATCTGGCGATGCCGATGGAAAGCATGTTCTTTGCTATGCCTACGGGCCAGCGTGTCTTGACTGATTTTAGTATAGGCGAGTGTCTGCGTGCGTGAGTGCGTGTGGGTGTGTGTGTGTGTGCGCATGTATGTACGTATGTATGCATGTATGTGTATATATTCCGGCAGTTTCACGGCTTCTTCTGTGCTAAAGATGGGTTTGATGCTTCCGGACTTGATGATGAATCGCACTCCCACCACAGTACCGTGCGTATTTTGCGTGGACTTTTGCTCTCCGAAGCCTCCAAATGCCAAAGTCACAGTGGGGCCGCGCTGTTCCCTCGTGTCTCCTGGGTGTGGTCTCCAATTCCCGCCGCTCTAGGGGTTGGGTACATCGCAGACTTCGAAGTATGGTGCTGCCCCGCAGTGCTACATAGGTTTTCGTTTGAAAGTTGGTCAGTTTGTCGATTTCCCAAGAAAAATGGCTCTCCACCCTAGACTATTGGACCTCCTAACATGTTTTGGAACCGTTTAACTGCTAGATCTCAAGCGGTGCAATCTTGATGCGCACAGGGAAGCCTTCGCAACGTCATTCGGCAGGTTGGTGCACTGGTGGGGGTTACTATGCGGGTAGTTCACTAAACGAGGATAATTTTGGCGGTCCTTTTGACAAGGGTGCTGTACTATTTAGTTTAGACAGACAACGAGAATTTATGCACAACATTTACAGGCTATACACGGTTCCTGTTGTACACGGCAAGCCATACACCCTAAACCCAACAAAGGTTCGCGAAATATGAGAAAGGCCAAGTTGGGGCCCGGAAGTACAATGAGGAGACGTCGATGATCGAGCAACACGTCTGCAAACTTGGAGCCTTCAGGAGATTCAGTGTCTGAATCGTTAGAAATAACTTCCACAGTGTAGTCTCTATCATAAGTCTCCATCTAGTTATACAGTCATACGCCCGCAACACCCTGTTTACGGCCTTAATTCGAGTTTTACTGTTGGGAGTTGAGGACTTTGGTGGACGAAGAGACTAAGGAGCACGCCTGCGGGTCCAAAGGATCCAAAGATCAGGTACTTGGGTTGAGGAGAGTATTGATGTTTGTGGAGTGTATGACTACCAGATGGTACAAGTACCCAAAGGGGCCTTACCACATGCACAGCACGAAAGTAGGGTTTCTATAGCACGTAGGAATTGCTATCATGGTTTGGGGAAGTATCCCCCATTCAGGTACTTAAGACACTTCGGGTTAGGTAATTCGACCCTCAGGATGCAGATGTCCGGTTCAACCAACCCGCTCGCAACTTGAGGATGGGATGATGCGTCATACAGTAGCCCAGACAATGAAGTCTGATTTCAATTTGCAGCATGCGTTTGTGCATGCAGCGTTGTGCTTTCTCTCGCTCTCCCTCCCTCCCTCCCTCCCTCCCTCCCTCGCTCTCTCTCTCTCTCTCTCTTTCTCGGTGACGGTCTCGGTCTCTCGCTCTGGCTCTCTCTCTCTCTCTCGACGTGTACGCTACCTTTGTAGCCAGTTACTTGCATGGGCCAATGGCCAATGCATGCATTTGCCAGTCCATTCGTGCATGCAACATCGCATGCGCATCTTCTTCTGTATTCCTGCCTCACCTAAGCATGCATAAATGAATGCGGGTATGTCTTCAGGCATCGCGAAGCATGTATTTATGCGTGATTCTCTGTGTGTGTGTGCACGCCTTCATGTATGGAGGAATTTCTTTGGCGACTCAAAACCTCAAGCCCAAGCCATGCACCCTGAACTCTGAACCGTAACCCTAAACTCTAAACCCGAACTAACCCCTAAACCCAAAGCCAAGCCCTACAGCTTTTAACCACCCATCTCCCAGGTTCTGGTACTCCAAAAGCCACTGTCAGGGTATGTGCGCGTCTTGCTGCGACGGCAACAAGGGCAACGAACCTCACAGCGTCCTGAACAAGAAGTTGCATCTTGGTTTACCGTTGTAGGGTTGGGGTTTAGGATTTGGGGTTTAGGTTTAGGGATGGTTTTCGCTTCTTTAACTAATTTCACTTTTGGGGATTATCGTTTTTGGGTGTGGGACTCTGTGGGCCAAATTTCAAAACAGCAGACTTTTGTTTACGACGGAGGACTAATAACAAGTTTCTGAAACTGGCTGATGATAGGAGCCAGTCATACCAACACGAGAAGCAGCTGCATGCGGAGATCGCATAGGCTAAGTGTTGTTTGCACCTGATGGGCTCTGATTGCTTGTTTCGTGTTTATAGTAGTTTGAATGGCATATGTCAAGGCCCTTTACCGAAGTGTGGTCGGGCCCGAGTGAGTTGTCCCCAGGATCAGGTTTAGGAATTCTGAGTTTATAGGGACCTTACGAAAAAGTAGATATTGGTAGTTCGAGCTTTGCCTTGGATCCTAAAGCCCTATCGGGCTTTCAGGTTGGGGCTTTAGGATTTAGAGTCGCGGGCCCCGTGCTTCGTCACCCCAACATCTTCAATCATCCAAGGAGACCCACAGCGCTACGCAGCAAGACCCAATCCAAGAATGTTTAGGGTTTATGGTTGGTTAGGACCGTTAGGGTTCGGGTTTAGACTTCGTGGTTTCGGGTGTGCAGGATCTTGAAATTTAAGAAATCCGAAACACACAGTGAGTGTTTTTGTTGCAGGTACGACCTTAAACTTACTGGCAAAGCCCGGAAAGCTTAGAAGCTTGAAAGGAACCCGTCGGCAAATCAAAATGCAATCATGACCTATGCGCTCGTGAACAAGTTCCAAGCCACTATGCTGGATTCAGCCTTAACATGAGAAAAGGGGTCTGGACTAGTAATAATGTCAATTTATGGTCATTTCTTTTTTTCCCCCCTGCACCCCCGCCTCAAGAACATACCCATGTACATTAAGAGTTGAGTCGACAACTCTTAGATAGGAGCCCCGCAAACCCGCGAACCCTAACACAAAAATCCTGAACCCGAAACCCTCCGAGGGTGTGCGGCCCTAGCCGTTCATTCAATGAAAAAAGGTAGCTCCCCAGTTCACTTCCCACAAAGACATGGCCTTCGAACCCCTTCATCCTGGTTTAGGGTTTGTCGGGTTAAGGTTTTTTCGCAGGCAAGGTATTATCCTGTGCTGCTCCTGTTGCAGCAGTCTACCTTCTCAGAGGTCCCAAAACCCCTTCACCAAGCATAACCAAGGAATGTGCATTGAACTGTATAAGTATCCTTTGTATAGGGGACGGTTACCACGAAATCATCAGAAGGAGGCCTTGACATGTAGGTTTGCTACAGTCCATGTATACTCTGCACCCGGCGCTTAGGAACCCTGAGGCGCAATGTAGACGCCAATATGTGAACTCCCCGTCTTGAAGGTGCTATGAACTATGAACATCCCCAGAACGGAGCCCTTCAAGGGGAAGGGGTTGATTAACCGGGGGTTACAGTAGCCTTGAGTTACTACCAATCCACGAAACTGCGGCATGCGGCTCCTGCATGCAGAGAGTTTCCAGGAGTTCCAAGACTCCACAACAATGCATACGAAGAAGATAGCCTCCCTTTCATAGCCTTTTAACACCTACACCCCCTAGACCCTGTTTTTGCCCTAAGCCTTAGCCCTCAGCAATTGAAGTCCCACGACACCTTCATCACAGCCTAACGGCCGCAAAAAGAGCCAGAGCTACGACACAAGTCCTGAAAAGCTTGCGGTACAGACTTTTCAGGGAAGGGCCTCTCACGCTGAACCGTCCCCATATCAGGGATCCTTAGTCCTACCTTCCTTCATCTTGCCTTGTGGGGCCGCTGAAAACCCTAAGGCTCTTTGATGTTGCTTCTCTGCGGTCTTGGGGGCAAGCTCTTGGAAGTGTAAGGTACTGTTACATCTAAGAAGTTACAACTTCTGAGGAAACTTTTTCTGAGTAAGCTTGCAAGTTTGCGAGCATCTGAGGGCTTTACCCTTGAAGCCCAAACTCCACAAGAGGCCGATCTATCTATGTCTGTGTGTGTGTATATATATATATGTGTGTGTGCTTATATATATATATATTAATGTGTGTATATGTATGAATATATGTATACGTATGTATATATATACACACGTGTGTATATTTGTAAGATGTATATACATATATATACATATATATACATACATACATACATTTATATATGTATATATATATATATATATACACATGGATATGGATAGATAGCACCGAGGACGGGTCGTCCCTGACCTTCGGCAGTTTCGGAGATTTCACCCTGAGGCAGTTAGTTTCAGGCTTTAGGGGTTACGGGTTTGGGGGCTTAGGTGTCAGGGTTTTGGGGGGGTTTTGGGGGTTTTGGGGTGTAGTCGCAATAGGCATGGATGCAAAAAGAAGTGTTTTGGGGGGTTAGGGCTGGGGGTTTCGGCTTTGGGGTTTAGGGATGTAGGTCTTAGGGCTGAACGGGTCTAGGGTTTGCGGTTTGGGCAGGAGGATTCACATATAGCGTGCCGTAAATCACATGGATCAGTACCCGTTCCGGGTTTAGAGCAGTATGGCCTCAGTAGGGTTTCAGTGGTCATCGTCGTCGGTACAATCAGTGGATCACACCAGGGGTAGAGATCGTAGAGAAGAGAGAGAGAGAGAGAGATATAGAGAGAGAGAGAGAGATAGAGAGAGAGAGAGAGCGAGCGAGCGAGCGAGGGAGGGAGGGAGGGAGGGAGCGGGAGCGTCATTTAGTACTTAGTCCTTACACTACTCAACATGAAAAGTTCTCCACTTCCCGACCACTGAAAACCGAGTCTGGGCGAAAAAACTGTCTTATTAGGGTTCTGCTTTGTTGTGTCGGAATAGTCACTTACGGCTATCGCATCGCCTCAGTTTACAGTCTCCAGTCCCTTGAGGGCTCGGACTAAGTTTCTATACCGTCGCTGAACCTGCAGTCCATCGTTCCCGCGGCCCTGTGACCAGCAGTCCCTTCGCACCGGGTCGTCACGGCGGCATGTTATATGTACAGACAAGTCTTAAAAGTGTTGAATACCAGCTCACAACTAAGTGGCATCCCGCGACGATACAATGGATAGCATGGCTTTCTGCCAGGTTAAAAGCGAGGTGCACACACGTAGTACAGTGCATGTGCTGAGCCTCACTGCACAACAGAAATCGGTGATTGTGGCACATAGTCGCCCCAATCTGACGACTTGCGCGAGGCTATTTAGATACAGCTACGAACTGCTATTATTCAGTTTTAATGCTGGTTGCCAAGAACATGAGCGGAGAGCTAAACCATCGAAGAGCTAGCCAGACTAGGGCCGGCATTAACGAATGGGCGCGCAAGCGTGCGTAAGCAACAGTCGCATGCGCGTAAGGCTTGCGCACCGGTTACTTTCAAAACCGATCCGCGCAAGGGGTGTGCACAAGGGTATCTTGAGATGACGACGACGACTACCAATTACCACTGCTCCTGCTACTGCTACTGCTACTGCTATCGCTCCTGCCCGGCCCCTTCCCCTGCTCCGGTTCCTGCTCCTGCTCCTGCTCCCGCTCTTCCTCTTCCTGCACCTGCTCCTGCCCTGCTCCTGCTCGTGCTTACTCTTACTCTGATTCTTACGACAACTACTACTATTACTACTAGTGCTAGTACTAGTAGTATTACTACCACTACCGCTACCGCTACCGCTACCATTACCACTACCACTACCACTACCACTCACTACGACTACTGCTACTGCTACTGCTACTGCTACTACTACTACTACTACTTCTACTACTACTACTACTACTACTACTACTACTACTACTACTACATTATGAAGCACAGATCCGAAACCCAGCACAATCAGTTTTGCACTGGGTTCCGCGCGCAAAGGTGCGCGCAAGGGGCGCCGTCCAACTTCCACCAATCCCCCATCCCTGTTGTGTGACAGTCCTTAGCAACATGAGCCCCAAATTTAAGCCATGGTCAAAGCTCGGGCAGCGCGCTCAACGCCAACTCCTTCAGGATCTCACTGCTCTCATGGTGCCACATTGCGAAACTGCACAAACGTTAGCCAGCTTTTGCATGCACTCGGAGAGCGGGTCCGCCGTTCCAACCAATCAATCCGTTGGACCTAGCAACTCTGCTTCGAAACTTGCTATCATTCTGGATAGTCCAACAAACCATTCTAGCTACGCTACTTTTCCGCCAAACATCCTTTACTTCATAGCCTTGCTGCCGTACCGTATGTCGCAAATCGTTTGCACGGAAGAGAATCTCAGCAAACTTGTGTTTCAGTCCTGCGCAAAGACATGAAATGCGCAAGGGTGCGTGTAAGGCTTCAAGCGTAAGAGCAGATTCAAGGGGCCGCGCGTAAGGGACAGTTGGATCCGCGGAAGCTGCGCGCACCATAAACGCGCAAGGGCTTGTTAGCGTCAACGGATTGAAAAGAGGTTTTGGCAACCGCTCACATGTTATTTAAGAGTATAAGGGTTTCGTACAGGGCCCTTAACGTTTTTTGGAATAGGATTTTTGGGGTACTTTACAAGGTTAAAAAATAAGGGACATCAGTTAGAAGCGTTTGATGCCCCTCTGTTGCCACAGCCGACATTTTTGATGTACGGTCTTCACATGAATAGTATAGAGAAATTGTACAGGGCATTCACTGAAATAGCGTAACATGGAAGCCTCCAAAATAGCACGCTGCTGTTAGGGTTCCCCTTTCTGTTTTTGGATAGAACACCTGATCAACCACCGTCCGATTAGTCAGCCCCCATGTTAGGGACAATGAACCACAAGCCCCACACCGCCAGCTATGCAAGGCTCCATGTACCCAAAACGCATACACATTGGTTCTAAAGTGCCTACATAGGGACCTCTTTAAGAACGAATATGTACTATAGGTACACGGAGCCCACACTTAGGGCTAAGCGTGCAGGCACCAAGACAATCGCTGGGGTTTGGAGCAGAATGGGCAGCTCCTTGCTTCATGCATTTTCCATTGAAAGATCTGCCGTTCGGTTTGGGGTTTAAAGTTCTGATCCAGTGTTTAAGGTTTCCCTCCATGAAGTCCAGGTGTAAAAGGTTTGAGAGTGTTGGGTTTGGGGACCTTCAGGCTGTCAGGGTTTAGGGCTCAGGGTGTTCATTTGGGGGTTGTTTTGGTCGAGGGCGTGGATTTGTGCAGCTCATGCCGGTTTTGCGCGTCAAAGGTTCTGACACCCGACTCGCCCTAAAAATGGCCATACGGGAGGTGCTCAAACAGTCAAACCCTGAAGCTTAAACCCTGAGCCCATGCTATCGTAGGAACCTGATTAAGAAACCTTGGGCCTTTATCAGGGTTCCTTATATGAGCGGCCGTCAAAATTATGGAAGAGCACAGTTAGTCTACAGCGGACATGAGATAAGTCGAGATGGGATCTGCAGAACGATAGGGGACACGAGAAAAACGATAACGCAGCTATGCATGTCAGAGTCAGGACTCTAAACGAGAAATTTCCAGTACTAAAGTTGTACTACAACCAAGCACAATCCAGCCTGAGCGCCAAACGAGCCATTTCCAGTACTAAAGTTGTACTATAACCAAGCACAATCCAGCCACGACCCCAAACGAGGCATTTCCAGTACTAAAGTTGTACTACAACCAAGCACAATCCAGCCAGGACCCCAAACAAGGCATTTTCCAGTACTAAAGTTGTACTACAATCAAGCACAATCCAGCCAGGACCCCAAACGAGGCATTTCCAGTACTAGAGTTGTACTACAACCAAGCACAATCCAGCCAGGACCCCAAACAAGGCATTTCCAGTACTAAAGTTGTACTACAATCAAGCACAATCCAGCCAGGACCCCAAACGAGGCATTTCCAGTACTAGACTTGTACTACGACCAAGCACAATGCAGCCAGGACCCTAAACGAGGCATTTCCAGTACTAAAGTTGTACTACAATCAAGCACAATCCAGCCAGGACCCCAAACGAGGCATTTCCAGTACTAAGGTTGTACTACAACCAAGCACATTCCAGCCTGAGCGCGGAACGAGGCATTTCCAGTACTAAACTTGTACTATAACCAGGCACAATCCAGCCAGGACCCCAAACGAGGCATTTCCAGTACTAAAGTTGTACTACTACCAAGCACCTCTAGGATTTCCCATCCATGCAAAAGACCCAATCCGGACAATCTTATCCCAACNGCACAATCCAGCCAGGACCCCAAACGAGGCATTTCCAGTACTAAAGTTGTACTACTACCAAGCACCTCTAGGATTTCCCATCCATGCAAAAGACCCAATCCGGACAATCTTATCCCAACATTGGGTTTGATCTGCAGAACGATACGGGGCACGAGAAAAACGAAAACCCCAAGATCAATGTCCCTTCGCCAAGCCAGTAATTTTGACCGTGGCTCATATGAATCCTACTATTTTGGGGTTATAGGCCCAGGGTTTCTTAATCAGGTTCCTACATTAAACCAGACTCTGTTTTCAGCCTGTTGAAGAAAGGTTTTGGTACGTGAAATTTTCCCCTGTAAGGAGGAAATCTACCCCAACCCCAAAGCCCTAAACCCTAAGAACTAAACGCGAAATCCTGACTCTCAAATGGGGACGCAGGGGATAGGGGTACAGAACCCGAACCTCGCGAAGGAAAAAGGAGCTTAGAAAACGACTCTGAGGCTGTCGCTATGTCGAAGGCCTTTCGGTTTAAGGGTCTAGGGTTTTAGGGTTAGTTAAAAGGGCTTTAGGGTTTAGGGTAATTATTTAGGGTTCTTGGGTTTAGGGTTTAGGATGTTAGGTGTTTTAGGGTTTAGGATAGGGTTTAGGGTTTAGGGTGCTCCGTAGTCAGCACCTTTCCACAGGCTAGACCCGGAGCTCAGGGTATAGGATGTGTGGCTAGGTGGCGCTTTGGGAAACTGTTTAATTTCCCTTATGGTTCCA
The DNA here is from genome assembly GCA_003297005.1 of Symbiodinium sp. clade A Y106. Lineage (NCBI taxonomy): Eukaryota > Dinophyceae > Suessiales > Symbiodiniaceae > Symbiodinium > Symbiodinium sp. clade A. The sequence goes on along the minus strand of BGNK01001408.1, from coordinate 124,698 downwards.
AAAGAGGAACCTATTCATAAATACTTTTAACGACCCCGAAACTACAACCCAGGTGGTTCAAGGTGTTATTTCAGTCCAGGGCGTAAGGTTTACACAGGCAGTAGAAGCCTGTGAGACGGTTTTAGGATTAGGGTTTCAACGAAAAATAAAGAGCTTGAGCCCTGGTTGCAGAAGAGACACCGATAACCTCCACTGCGCCCTTCACCCGACATGCATACCGTGTAGCACTACCTCACCAAGCTGAAACCCACGTAAACCCTAAAGGCCCTAAAGCTTAAACCTTCAACTCAAGAACCTCTTAAGCTGGCAGGCAGAATCTCTAGCCAGTCAACCTTCCCCTCGGGCGCCATACTCCAAGCCCTGAACCCTCCAATCCTCTTCAAAGCCTCACCCTAAGAAACGAATAGAGTAGATTATGGTAGGTTTTGATGCGGTCAAGCAAGATAGGAAATATCACAATGTGGCATAGCGCGGCATCGCCTTAGTGAAGCAGAACATAGACCTCAAACCCTAACCTAACCCCCCTTCTTCCAGGATTCTGGATCACATCTATGCGTGCGACACCAGCAAAGCCATTCTCAAGTTTCGTTCGTAAAGGCTGATCGGGGCTTGGGATTTACGGTTTCTGTCTAGGCATTTGGGCTGGCAGTGGTTTAGGGTTTCGGTTTTTGGATGTATGGGTGAGGACCTTGGGCCTCGGGACAAGGAGGTGGGGAGCGATCCACATAAGCATTCGATGTGAAAGCTCATGGATGGCACAAGGTTTAGGATTTATTGAAAGGCTGGAGAGATCATGAAATCATACTGCTGGAGGCACTTCAGAGAGGCCTCGTTCATAAACAGGTTGAGCCAGCTCCTGTCTACTCTACTTGAGCATGTCGGGAAGCCCAGAACCAGAATTCGTCACAATCCCTCCCCCAAGGTTCTCAACTTTCTTTGCCGTAGGGCCAGGCTTGCATAGACCTGCCTCTTGTGCATTCCTGACCATTGGATATCGTGAGGAAGGCGAGTCAGGAAGGACCTCCTGTGATTCCTTTGCTCTGCCTTTCCTTGTGCGTCTTGCCCCGCCTCCTTGAACTGTAGCCAGACCCCCGGGACGTCCAACCCCTTAAGGGGTCTACTTTTCGGACCCTCTGCGCGTCTGGGAAGGTCACCCTAACCCCTAAACCCTAAATTCTCTGCGCTTTTGGGAAGGTCACCGCGCCTGAAGGCATGAAAGCAGCCGCGCAAGAAAAGGCTCAGTCGTCAGAGACGATTCGGCAAAAGAGTGCTGCGTCGATGTGCAAGGGTTATGTTTTGGTTACTTGTAGCACATTATATGAAAACTCAACATAATGTAACGAACTTTTCTTTTCTGTTTCAAATAGTCTTGTATTCGAATAGACCATGCTGCTAGATTTCTCTACTATACATTATACTTGGCTAGCTGGGGAAACTCCCATGAATAATTGCTTCAGCACAGCCGACACTTCAAGCAAGCACTCTGAACCCTGAACCCTGAAGCCTAAACCCTTCAATCCTCATTCCTTTGCTGTGGAGGTCTGGGTTCCGGGCTGCAACAGAACGGAGACCCGGAGCCCATTTCCTTCATGCTTTTCAGACATTTTAGCTAACCCTAAGGGTCCATGTACCAAATTGGGCTCCTTTCCAGGGTACCATAAGGGTACTTTAGGGCATATATACTATATGGGTACATGGACCCTCAGGTTAATATCAAAAATCTCAAGGCGTGGTAAGTGTAAGGGCTGTCCCAAAGGGTCCAAGTAATGCTGTAGTGTATACTTTCGGGGCCAAAGACGTACTAAGTACCTGCTATAGTGATACTTGGACCCTTCGGGTGTTAGGGTTTAGGGTTTGATATTGTATAGACATTAATATTCTAGTAAGGTAGCTTCTCTGGTTAAGAAGAACCTGCCTCCAAGCTCGTATATGGGTTTCCACTCCTCGGTTGCCTGACTCTTTCAATCCCGAAGCTCTGCCATGAGAACACAGCTTCCGTCGGTGAATGAGTGATGTTGCTGGCAGGATCTTGGGGAAGCATGGCTGGTGCGACGGGTGGAGCCTTAGCTGCATCAAAGTTTATACGATGGCTATGAACCGAAAGAATGCACCCCTGTGGTCGCATTGGTTTCCGTTATAGTTTTTGGTTGCTATGACGATAGTGACGACCAATATCGGCTTATTCATTTCATTCATTACTTGTGCTAGTGCGAGTAGTACTAGTTACTACTAATATGCCAATTCCGGCTCCAGTTCCGATTACAATTACCATGTTACCATGTTTACTTGTATTACTCCTTTGCTGTTTCTATGACTATCACCCTCGATTTGCCATCACTATCACGACCAATACCAGTAACACTGTCACTATTATTGTTTCCGTGTCTGGTACTGTTACGGTTGTGATGCATCATGCGGCTGCTACCATTCTCAGTGCTAATGATGTGGCTATCACTACTACTGTCCATCATTATAACTTCATTCTGAATATGATGTCTACTCTTCTTACAATTAGTATTATCAGTGTTTACCTTGATTAAGCCCTTAGGCAGAGGCCTGCGGAACGGCGCTACTGTTGTGTTGAGGAGTGTTGCGATCGACCGCTTGACCATATTTATGTTTGATATACGGATGTCGGGTGTGGGGTGATCAATCTCGGGGGTTCCAGTTTCGCAAATGACAGGCTACCGGGTGACACATTGCCATATTGTCGCGGCCCTTGCAGCCCTAGTAAACCCCCAGCACAGAGAATTACTTGGCATGTTTTGGCAGGCTTCCTGCTGTGTTGCCAGTCTCAAGCAGGTGGCTTCACAAAAGGCCTACACCGCAGCTCAGACCTTAATTGAGTCAACCAAAAACCCGAATGGACTTGAGAGCTCAAGTCCGAATCCTCCGACATTTGCAGACGGTCGGAGTAGCAGTTTCACGACATCAAACATGGTCAGCAGCTGCTGCTCGTTAATACATGTGCGTTCGTCCGTGCATGGCAGCAGTTTGTGCATATAAACCGTCAAGACTCCAGTGTAAGTACACCTCCAAATCACAAGTCACAGACTTTCCTTCTGCTTGAAGGAGAAACGGCCATACCAAGTCGCCCCACGACCCCTGCGGTTGTTGCGACGGCTGTCGCGGGAAGAGGACGGGCATGGTCCTGAACAGAATAGGCTGGTCCTGTTTTTTCGGTTGTGGCCCTGATGTTCCGTGCTTTGAGAGGTCCCTACAAACATAAGAAGTTAAGGTAGACACGAAGCTAAATGTAACCACAGCCCAAACTTCAACCTCCAAACCCTAATCTGGTGGAAAGGCGCGTTTTCATCATCATCATCATGATCACTACCTACCCCCCCATGGAGAAATGGTCCTTGAACAGTTACGAGTCAGCGCTTTTTCAGCTTGTAGCTGCCCTAAACCCTAAGGTCACCTCGAGCATCGTAGCTGCCCAAAACCCGAAGCCTGAAACATTGCAACCCGGAACCCCCTCGCCCAAAACCAACGACCGTACAAAATCGGCTTCCATGACCCCAACATAGGGACCTAGATAATTTCCAATACTATTGCGGGGGGTTCCTTATTACAAATATAGTCTAATGGGTATTAAGGCCCCTATATTATGCATCCAAAGATTTGCGAGCCAGCCTGGCCTGCCCCAGGATAAGCTAAGCCACCCGACCCTCCATGGACCATAAACTCACACCTAAGCCCTTAATTGACCATACTCCACCCAGTCCAGCCGAGGTACCATTGCTACGTATGGCACTCGCTGTTGTACCCCTATCACCAAGCCCTCAGCCCTGAACCACAAGATGTTCCAACCAAGATATCATTGTACGAACCCTAAACCCCTAAGCAAGGTAGGAGGGAAAAAACCGAAGCAACTCATGCATAGGATGCCCGCCGCGAAGCCGAAGTGCGGCAGCTTCTCGAGCAGCCCAACTGGCGGGAGGCTTCTAATCTTATGCAGGGTTTACGTTTTGGGTTTGGGGTGCAGGGCATTGAGTTTAGGGTTTACGCTTTAGGTGTTAGGGTTTAGAGCGTAGGGGCTGGCGTTTATTTGGGGTTTAGGGTTTTGGTGAGTATATTTAGGGCTGCTTGTGATCATTGAATCCACACTTTGCGTGTTACTATGTGGCGGGATGTGGCTATGTGGCACTTAAGATTACTTAACTGAGATCCTGCATGATAGTTTATTTTCGGTTACACTTGCTGGAGGTTTGAGATTTGCTTTGACTTTTGTATAGGGCTTGGGGAGCAGACCTGCAGGGGTTGTATGTATGCTATATAGGTTTTAGGGCTTAATCCCTAAATCCTAAGCAACTGCAAATTATGGCAAGCGGGACTTCCCCAGCATTATCGGGTGGCTCCCGATCAAACACTTGAGCCGACTTGAAGCTTACAAGAAGAGCAGCTGAGAGGGAAAATGCACTGATCTGCTTGCAAGATGGAAGGTCGACTCAACTGCTTGATCGGAGCCACTCGGGGATGCTTGGGAATTCCCTTTTGCAATGATTTGCGGTCATTGTGTTTTGGGTGCTATGAAACTTTCGGTTTGGTACTGGTGGTAGATGCAGTCGTCGTCGTAGTAATAGTTGCAGTCGCAGTCGTCGCAGCAGCAGTACCAGTAGCAGTCCTCGTCGTAGCAGGAGCAGTAGCAGTAGCAGCAGCAGTAGCAGTGAAAGTCGTATTAGTCTTAGTCGTGGTCGTACTAGTAGTAGTAGTAGTAGTAGTAGTAGTAGTAGTAGAGTAGTGGGGGTAGGAGTGGGAGTCGGAGTACGAGTAGGAGTAGGAGTAGTTGGGGCAGGGGAGGAGGCGCAGTAGCAGTAATGCAAGAACTAGGAGTCTGCGAGCACTGGATGATGAGTATGATGATCATAATGATGACGAAGGTGATGGTGGTTATGATGATGTTCGTGATGTTGTTGTTGTAAGACGTAGCAGTAGGAGTTGGAGTACGACTAGCAATCGCAGCGATACTGGTCGTAAGCGGAGCAGCAATAACGACGCGCAGGCTTTCTAGTTTGGAGCTCCCACCTGCCAGTTTTGGAGGCCTCAAGAGGTGGGATGAAGGTAGGTAGGATTTAAAGATCCCTGATCTTAGGACTCTCATTTTGGGAATACTCCACCCAGATTCATGGCACCCTTGGAGCCTTTTTCACAGTTGGAGCCTTCGGATGATGACGAAGAGGATTGGCAGCCTACCGACATTGAGGAGTGGGTTTGGGGTTTAGGGCTTTGGGGGTTTAGGGCTTACGGGTTTAGGGGGCTTAGAGGCTTAGGGTCGGTGGCTCGCTCGGTTCGGGCCTTCGGACTTCGAGTTGAGGGCTTTAGGATCTTAGGGTATAGGGTCGTCACATTGAGGCTTTAGGGTTGAAGGTTTAGGATTTGGGGTTGAGGCCTAACGGCTTTGGGAAGTTTTGCCGGAGGCCAGGGATTTGAAAAGTCAAGTCCATTCGGCCATGCTCCACCCTCGGTTGAGTAGTATACCGTTTTTACTTTAAGGGTTCCTGAAAGGATTCTATTATGGATCCTTAGAGGGTTCATAAGGGATCTATGCGGGTTTAGGGTTTAGGGTCTACTAGGTTTCTGCGTAGTACCCTTTTTGCCCTTTTTATTTCAAGGCCGCCTTACTAAAACCGAACATTAGGACAAAAGGATCCTTACTATTCAGGGCCTACGCAGGAACCTAGGCTTGCAGGCATCGAACCTGTGATGCCTGCGGTAATCGCAAAAAGCAAGAGGGCCACCCCAAGACTCAAAGAAGCCCGCAGCCGCAATTCCGAAATCAGACTTTACCCTCCAGTCCAAAACCCGAAACTCCTAAAGCCGGAACCTCAGCCTACAGTTTAAAGCCTAATCGCCAAACCCTTACTCTAAACCCCTAAACCCTATACCCTAAACCCCGAAATCCAAACCCTATACCCTAAAACCCTAAACCCTAAAACCCTAAACCCTTAAACCATCACTAAACTTGAAGCCCTAAACTGCTCCAGGACTTCCGACTCTTTGATCTGATGGAGGACGACCCCACTGAGCAAAGCGGGAGCTGAGAAAAATGGCTTTGGGGCCCAGGGTTTGGGGTTTAGGGTTTAAGATGTGGGTTTAGGGCTTAGGCCTCAGGGCTCTTGGTTTAGGGTTGAGGGTTAGGGTTTAGAGTTCAGGGTTTAGGGTTAGGGTTTAGGGTTCAGGGTTTAGGGTCAGGGTTCAGCAGCTCCGGTCCGTGAAGTCTTATTAGAATCAAAGTATTTCCATTTTGGAAGTCACTCCACCCCCCAGAATCCCTTTCATTAGCGATTGACTTTTTTTACATTTCAATAATGGCACTCTAGAACTTCATTCATAAAAGCTCAAACCTTAATCAATGCGACATACCCTCTAGTTTAGTCTCACTTCATCAGACGTCCGACCTATATGCCTCGCCTGGATTGTCCGAGTGTGAGCGCCGAAACAATGCGATCCTAATGCCGAAACATAAAACCCTAAAACTGGAAAGAATCTTGAACCATGAACTTTACGCGGAACCAGAACCGGAACCTTAAGCGACCTGCGAGGGAACAGTTTGTTTATTTTCACAACTTAAACCCGGCAAGTAGAAAGATAAGAGTACAAAACTTTTTCACAACAGCCCAAAAGTGATCACAAGGATTTAGATTTAGTATTGAGCCCTGAATCTTGAAACCTCAAACTAGAATATACGTCGACATTGTTCGCAACCCAAAGTAAGACTGCTTTTTTACAAACAGATTTTCCAATTGTTAAAACATTCAACATGTTCGAAAATCCTCCGATTCAGGATTTAGGCACTTTGGAGGATCGAGGATTTAGGATCTAGGATTTAGGATCTAGGTTTAAGCATGTAGGATTTAGGAACTAGGATTTAGGATTTAGCATTTGGCATTTAGAATAAGGATTTGCAGGCACAGCCCTAAGATATGAAACCTTCAGATTAGGATCTACCTCCGCATTGTTCACAGCCCAATGCAAAACTGTTTTTTTTAAGCGGGTTTTACAATTTCCAGCATTCAATATTTTTGAGAATCCGCCGATTCAGGATCTAGGATTTAGGATCTAGGATTTAGCATTTAGGATCTAGGATTTAGGATCTAGGTTTTAGCATTTAGGTTTTTAGGATTTAGGAACTAGGATTTAGCATTTAGAATATAGGAATTGCAGTTACTTTAGCATTTAGGATTCGAATCCTAAGCTCGCAGTACTAGCTACGAAAAGAATCCTAAACTCAGGATTTAGGATCTAGGATTTAGGGTTTAGGGTTCGAATCCTAAGCCCCCAGCACAGGCTACGAAAATAATCCTAAACGAGAACCTGGGGAGCATTAAGGTTTAAATACACATAAGTAGAGAAGGTTTAGGGTTAGGGTTTAGCGTTTAGGGTTAAGGGTTTAGGGTTAGGGTTTAAGGTTTAGGGTTTGGGGGTTTCGGGGTTCAAGGGTTGAGGGGTTTAGGGCTCAGGGCTTTAGGGCTCAGGGCCTTGGGGCTCAAGGTTTGGGGTTTGGGGTTTAAGACGTGGGCTTAGGGCTTTAGGGCTCAAGGTTTAGGGTTTGGGGTTTAGGGCATTGGGTTCAGGGGTTTGTGGGCGCTGCCTGGCCCCTTTTTTAAAGTTATACCATGGCCCTGTAATTCTTATAATCATGGGATCACAACCTCCTTACGCAAAACCCGTACTTATCCGACAGAAGCTTGTCCTCTCTCAAGAACTTCCGAGGTCTGGAACGGATCCTTGTGCTCAAGTTTCCAATGCCGCAAAACGAACGCAAGGTCCGAAGCCTCAAAACAGAGTTTGGTAATTTCAACTCCCTAAACCCCAAACCCTTAAAGAAACCCTACTATAGTACCCGTGTATCACCCTGACAGGAAAACCGAGCGAACCCACGACTCCCGCGATCTCGAGCCGCTTCCACAAGTTCAGTTCCTGTCTGACAGATAGCCTTCCCCTGTTTGAAAATCAGCAAAGTGTCGTAGCATGTTAATGCTAGACCACAACCTCTTTAAAAAGTACAGGGAAGTGCCCAGATGGCTTCAGCCGCTTATGCGCATCCCCTCGGCATTGCTTGTGGCCCTGGGCTCCGCGGCAGCTCTGGGCAAGCTTTACCGACCTCCCCACTGCTACCATTGCTTGCGAGAAGAGGCGGGGAGAAGAGTGTAGGGGCCGGAACAATTAGTAAAAATATTCCTTTATAGTCCCTATATGGCTAAAAGTAAAACAGACCCCCCACCCCCCAAGCTGTTCTTACTAAGAGGTGTTTACTCCACCCAATTTGTGGGGGTCCAGAGTGTAGGGTTCGAGGCGGGCTTGGTATGGACAAGTGCGCCCCATCCTAACATTATACCCTAAACCCTTTACCCTGATAGGGTAAAAGGGTTTAGGCTCCATGATTGAATCCCCATCAACTCCTGCGCTTCTGTCCCAAGCAGAGTTAGCCGCTGGAGGTGTAGGGCGAGCTTAAGGCCTTAGTAAATCGGCCTCCTTTGTGCAAGGGCTCCTTCTCAAGGGGTTTATCAGGGTTCCCTAGAAGGCCAGGATAGGGACCTTGAGACTTGGAATGGGGTTTTGGGGTATGTTGTAGTATAGCTGAAGTACAGAGCCAGAAGGAATAGCACTGGTGGTTCTTCGGCTACATCGAATTGGACTACGCCTAGGCCGTATTGGGTCGCCTCCCCGTGTAAATGTGATTTGAGCTGAGGGATTCAGATCCCTTTTGGGTTTCCGACACTCAGAGCCCAGCTACAAAAAAAGGGTTGAGATGCCCCGAGCCTACACTCCTAAGCCCTGAGCCAACCCTATTCCGCTGACCCTAAACCCTAAGCCAAGGCCTGAACTCTAAACCCCTAAAGCTTTGAGAGGTCCGAGAACTACTTGCGACAGCTCCCGCATACCTCCTGCATGTGGAGGGCCCGCGGAGGCCATGGAATTCAGGCAGAGGCACGGGGTACCATAGGGGCCTAAATAATTACCTATACTATTTTGGGGGGGTTCCTTATCATATTTATAGATTAAAAGTATTAAGGCCACTATCTATAGTACCCATATCTTCCGAAATCCCCTAATGAAGGAATATATATCTTACATATACTTCTAATGATATTAGGGGCCCTACTACAATTCAAAGCATATTCCGTAAGTGAGGGATATGGGAATGTCGGGATAGAACCTGTTTGATCTGAGGTTGCGTGTTTCGGATTTAGGGTTAAGGGGTTCGTTCAGGGGAGCGATACCCTTTAAACCCGAAGCCCCCGAAGCTCGGATTTGTGGCCACGAAAGGCCGAAACATGTCAACTTACCAACAAAAAGCTGCTACAGAGAACACCACAATGGGGCCCTATACTGCTAAAGGGTGCTTTATAGGAACCCCCCCCCAACCCCGAAGCTAATGTGTGTTCTTGCGACCAGGTCAGCTCAGCGCCTGGGGGGGGAAGACCCTAAACCCTACATGCCCTAAAGCCTAGACCCTAAACTTTTAAACACGAGAGGGAAAAGAACTTTTAAACACTAACTGCCCTAACCCGAAACCCTGAACCCTGAACGCTGAGTTTCAAGACGAGGCGGACCCTGGAGTTCCAGTGGGCAGATCTCCTGCCTTCCGAGACCAAGGACATGGCCGCACCAACAGCGAGGGTGATTCCGATACAACGGACGCCATAAAGGAAACCTTAAACCCTTAAGCCTTACAACCCTGAGCCCGAAACCTTCAACCCTATACACCCTATACTTCAAGCCCCAAACCCCAAGCCGATCCACTTTTCCCTCTTAGAAGCTTGGGACGACTGCTGCTCGCCGATTGCGCTGCGCCCACCGTGCGGACACCGGGCCAAGCTTCGTAAAGTTTTATTGTTTAGCGTTTAGGGTTTGCCTTTTTTGTGGTGGTGGGTGAAAGGAGTGTTTCGGAGTTTGGGGTTGATGTAGGTGGTTTTGGGGGTTTGTGGTGTAATTCGGGTGTTAGGCTGCGCCGCTCAGAGTCTAGGAGGAAAGGCTCGTGCGGGTGAGCTCTCCACTTGGGTTTAGGGTTTAGGGGCTGATTTCGGGAGATGTTGGAGACCCGTCGGCATGAGGATGGGGATTGCAATTTCCAGTGTGACCCTCCTGACTCTCTTACCCAAGCAGCTTTAGGTAGTAGGGTGTTTGGGTCCGATCAAGGTGAACTCCTAACCTCTTGAATCTCTCAAACCTGAAGATTCCCAAGCCCTCAACCACTTTCGAGCTTAACAGCGATAATCTCCTAGAGAGCCAGGCCTTGCAACCCAAAGCTTGACAACACATCACACTAACTTAATTCCCAAAGTCTTACTCTCTACAAACCAACAAAACCCTATTAGATAGCAACTAGCCAACGCAGTCGAAACTCTCTTAACAAAACAAAAACTATAAACGGAGCGTTTCGGGCACACCCCGTTTTGCCTTTAGGACAAGGCCCTAAGCCACTAAAGGCTGAACCCTTAAATTCCTGAAGATGCTCATGCGTCTCCTAAAACCTCTGGAACCCAAAGACTCCAATATACCTTAATTAAGGAATATTCCTTAAATCATATCAGGGATCCTATTATATTTTATATTCCTTAATTAAGGGATATGTCTTAAATCATAATATTCCTTAATTGAGGGATATTCCTTGAATCATATCAGGGATCCTATTGTATTTTAGGGTATATCCCTTAATTAAGGGATACTAGAGTCTCTGGAAATGGTTATGCTGTAAAGCACAGGCCCCCCAGGGCAGTCCCTGCTGCAAATTAAACCCTAGCCCGAAAGCCTGAACGCGTAAGCCCAAACTCGATAATCTCTAGGAGTTCAGACAGCTCAAAAACATATAGTGGTGGGTAAATGCATATATATATGTGTGTGTATGTATATAGACGTATATACACACACATATATATATATACATACATACATGCATACATGTATACACATCTCTGTTTGTTTGCTTGTTGATATATTTGGGGCGAGGCCCGAGCTTCTCATCGACGTGACATTCCTGTTGCCACCGGGCCTCTTCTCTGAGGCATGCCGCAAAAATCCAAGCCCTTAGAGTAAACGCCTTAAAGAACCCTTATAGATCCCTTTGAAGGAACCCTTATAGATCCGTTTAAAGGAACCCTTATTATATAGTGGACCCCAAAAGTTGGAAACTGGATTAAGGCCAAATAGTGCTGGGACTAGCTATACATTGCTCTTACAGATTGGGGCAATTGGGTTTCCAACTTTGGGGCTTCTGCTGTAGCTGAGGAACCCGAAGCCCTAAAGCCTATAAGCTTTTAATAACTATAAACCTTGTATGATCCCTGGCCCTGAACCCTGAACTTTGAGGGCTTGAGGTTTAGGGTTTAACAGTCTCCAGAGAGCCCAACACCCTTTGATAAGGACCACTCCTTTGTTGTTTGTAGTTTTGGGCCTTTACAGGGCTTCGTATGGCTGTATAGGTCTTGGATGAATGCACATATAGAGCCTCATAGACCTTCATAGTCATAAGGTTGAGGGCTTTGTGAGGATCGTAGTGGAGTGTACCTTAACCGGAAATGGGCTTAATTGTCTGATTCGATGCATGTTCCTTTATGAACCGGCAACAGGTAAGGGGGTCTCTGGGCCTAAGGCGTTTTACGTTTTAGGCTTGCGGTCTACAGGTGTACGGACATAGACTGAAACCTGATGCCAATGCTATCAAGAGCCCTGGCATACGGTCAAAAACCTTCAACAACAGCAATCAACAGCCGAGAGGCTGGAACGATCCGTTTGCACTTCTTCGGAAGTCGGTCCTCTGCACGGTGGCTGCTTTCACCGATGGTTCTCCCAAAGCAGGAGGACATCCGATTGCAGTTTGGGGTTCAGGGAACCAGCAGCGACCGGATTTCAAGCATGACGGATCTGACCGCCACCCTAAGTCGGGATGATTCTGAAACTATACAGGGCTTCCGGAAGGTACTAATGCAGTAGCAGATCGCCGGCCGAAGGGTTTCATCACACCACCATGGTTTACAACAAGTCTTCAGCTTTGGCTGGACCTGCTGAGATGTTCAACCTCCAGCTTGCCTCGCATTCTAGAGCCGTTCGGGACAACGGAGTAGGGTTCCGGAGGGGCCGAAACCCTAAGCCCTAAACCCTAATCCCTAAACCCTAATCCCTAAACCCTCATCCCTAAACCCTCATCCCTAAACCCTAATCCCTACACCCTAATCCCTAAACCCTAGCCCAACCCACCAAAGGGAATACGTTTGAGGAGATGCTGTCCAGCCTTCTGGAGGACCTGCCGGGCCAGAGCCTCAGCTGCAGTCTGACCCACCTAGCCGGGTTTAGGGTTCAGGGATTTAGGGATTTAGGGGTTTAGGGTTTTAGGGTTTAGGGGGTTTAGGGTTTAGGGGGTTTAGGGTTAAGGGTTTAGGGTCTAGGGTTTTATTCTCTAGGGTGTAGGGGTTCAGGGTTTAGGGTTCAGGGGTTTGGGGCCCCAAAAGCCAACAGACTTGTTTCACTGGTCCTCCCTGTGGACGAAACTAAGTCTCCATAGGAGTTTCTATCTCTTGTTCATATAAAACCCAAGCGAATATAACAAACCTGTTTTGTTATGGTTTTAAGGGGTATAGGAAACTAACTAGGGATTGGGGTCTTTTCGGTGTAGGGCCGATAGGTTTGTTGCTAGGCTTTCTGGAAAGTTCGGACAGCTCAGTGAGGCCCTGTTAGGCGAACCGGCCTCGGGTCTGTGTTAAGGAGGGTTTAGGGGTTTAGGGTTTAGGGTTGCGCAAGGGTTTAGGGTTTTAGGGTTTAGGGTTCAGGTGGCATAGTCCGAGTGAGCGTCCAAAACCCTAAACCCTAAATCTCGAACTCATGAATCCATGCATGCCTCTGTGCCGGTGTGCGAGTCGAAGCCTCCATAAACGCTAAGCCCCTAAACCCTAAACCCGTGAACCTCCAACCCAGGCCCTAAACCCTAAATCCCTAAACCCTCCAACCCAGGCCTTAAACTAAACCCCGAAACCCTAAACCCTTAAACCCAAATCCCTAACCTCCGACCCACTAAACCCTTAAATCCAGGCCCTAAGCCCTAAACCCTTAAACCCCGAAACCCAGGCAGGCCCTCAGCGCAGTGATCTGGACCGTTTGGGATCGTTTGGCCGCCTTCATAGCCGGGGGGCCGAGTAGGGTCGAGGGTAAGAGTTCCTTTAAAGGATCCCGTACCCTTTAAGGGTACTAGTGGGTTCTATAACAGGGGTCCCTTTAAGGGAACTAGTGGGTTCTATAATAGGGTTCCCTTTTAGGGTACTACAGGGTTCTATGATGGGGTCCCCTTTAAAGGGGCCCTTTAAAGCAACCCGTTCTAAAGGAACTCTTCAGGGGTCCTCTACGGGCTGCTAGGGTTGAAGTTCATGTCCCTGGTCTGGATTAGAATGGCCAACGGGGTTTCAGGGTTACGGTTTATAGGGTTTAGGTTTACAAGCCCGGCGCACAAGTTGTCAGGTTCAGGGATCAAGGTTGAGGGCTGCCTCACTGTAGAGGTTTTGGCCCGAACGCCCCAACTATCTCCTATGGTCAGGGCAGACGATTCAAGTTTGGAGTGCAGGCTGCTAGCATAAAGAGTTGCAAAGCCAGGTTTTGGGGGGCGTGAAAGATCTTAATAATGCCAAGCAAGGCGTGGATCATGGTTGTCTTTTATGATCTCACCCTCCATGCTCCACGCCGAAACCTTAAACACCGCGCTTCTTTGGGCCTAGTCGTATCTCCCGAAAATGCGAGAAGCGGCTAACCCCAAAATCCGGGCCCCCATCAGAGTACTATAGGGGCATGAATTAGTACCTATACTCTTTAGGGTTTCCTTCTTCTATAATTATAGTATAATGGGCCCCAAAACCCTATCCGAATTATTATTTTTATAAGGCCCTACAGTACGTGACCAGTGCCTTCCTCGCCCCCCATCAGAGCACGTGAGCCCTCTCAGACCCTGACTGAGCGGGACCCTAATTCAGGCAACATCCGTAACGCAGACGCTGGGTTCGTAAGGAACACAATGCCGGGCATCCAGATGTGAAGGCCCTGAAAGAAAGGGTGTTTATTAATCCAAAGTCTACAATTCCCATAAACCCTTAAGCCCTAAACCCCTAAACCCCTAAGCCCCTAAACCCTAAACCCCCAAACCCTAAACCCCTAAACCTTAAACCCCAACCTCTAAACCCTAAAGCTTGCATTTCCCTGCAAACATGCCTGGAGGCTCCTCCAGAGCATCAGCGCCTTGCCTATTGGCAGCGGCCGCTTCATCAGGCAGCCTGAACGGCATACCTTTAAAAAAGTACTATAGGGCTCTATAATAGGGTTCCCTTTAAGGGTACTATGGGGTTCTATGGTAGGATTCCTTTTCTACAGGGTACGAGAATGGTTCCCTTAAAGGGATAGCTATAATTTATAACAGAGTCAAAGGCACCCCAAAGTATGCCGCTTCTCCAGGAGTCTTATAGTTCTAAAAGCAAAGGTCATCTTTAGCTTTCGTTGCAACGGTTTGTCAAATGGCTAAATAATTCTTAGGGTTCTAGACAAAGGGGTTCGGATTCATTGGTTTGGGGATGTTTGGGGCATGGGGACTTTGGTTTGTGAGGGCCCAACTGGCAGCCCAAATGATATACATTATAGGCTTCTATATCGGTTTATACGGTTTGCAAGTTGGGTTTGATTTAACACATAATCTCTATAGTGGGCAGGGTCGGCTAAGGCTTTTGGATTTGTTTATGATGGGGTCTTTTAGTAACTGCAGCCCCGCGAGAAGGCAACGTGCCCAAACCCAAAAAAGCGCAAGCCCGAAACAAAAGCCAAGACCCAATCCTTTGCTCAAGCCTTACATGCGGTTAGTACAACTGAAACCCGAAAGCTCTAAACCTTAAAACCCTAAACCCTAAAACCCTGAGCCCTGAGGTGCTTTTCGCCAGCTCGTGGCTCTCTTTCCTGGATCCTCGTCTGAGGCACAGGGCGTCTTTTTTCCTCATAAGGTTCAGGACTTAGGATGTTGTTTCCTCTTGTCTTTTTGGGCTATATTTGTTTCTCTTGGGGAGTGTGAGACAGGGTTGCCTTGAGCTGAATTTTCTGGGCGTGCTCAGGTACAGGATTCAGGGCTTGGGGTCTTGCCTTTCTCTTTCTGTTTGATCCTGGAGACCAGCTTTACCAGCAAGTCTTCTCAGGGGAGCCACCACAACTACTGCTACTGCCACTGCTGCTGCTACGCTTAGTGCTTAGCTACGACTGCGACTGCGACTGTGACTGCGGCTGCTGCCTCTCCGGCTGCAGTTGATGCGTGTGTGAATATTACATATTGTGGCTCGTGTTCCTGGTGTTGCCATTAGCCAGCATGGCAGCCACTATGATTGCCACGAAGGTTCCCACTACCTCTCCTCGTGTACTTCGTAATCACTTGTAATGGGGGGTGATTTTTTGCGCAGTGATGCGCTGCCGTCAACCCTAAACCTCTAACTCCCCGGTTTTACCAAACTGGTATTGAGTATTCTGTTACTATGCAGCTCTCAAAAGAACCGACCCTAAGAAAAAACAATAATAAAAACAAACTATGAACCCCTGGCCAGGCTGCTTCTCGCCCGCTTGAGCACGGGCTCTGGGGCCCCACATCCAGCCTGCAGTCGCTGCCGTGGCCGGGTAGCCAAGAACGTGGCTGCCGACATGCCGCGCAGGCTGTTGCGAAGATTAGACGTGGAGGACAGACCTACCGCTACACACAATGGCCTGAAAGTGAGCAATAAACTGTGAGTTCCTCAGATTGCAGATGGCTTCAATAGGCACATGTATAATTACTGGCAATAGTTTCAGATAACATGCGGAATACCAATCAAACCGTAAACCCTATAAGCCCGAAACTTAGAAACCCTAAATCACCCTAAACCCTAAACACACCGCTATAAGCCTTGCAATCCTTTCTTTTTTGAAGCTTGAGATCCTTCAGTCGAGGCGACTGGCGAGTCTCTTTGCATGGTGTCTTCGCAGTCGATTAAGGGTCCGGGGTTTGGGTTTGGAGTCTAAGTTTAGAGTCTCTGTTTCTCATGTGGTAGGTGTACCTAGCTGCTTGAACTACGATATTTTGTAGGATCCCTATAAACTGTATATGTTCGCTCCTATAATAAGAAGATCCTGCAGAATCTTATATACACGGTTTGGGGCCTCTTATAGGGTTTAGGCTTTATTTTAGGGTTTAGGATTTTTGTGAAGGGTTTCTACACAGTAATTTTGGGCTGATGTATAGACAGTTGAAGTACAGGAACCCTTACGTTGTGCCGGCACGGATGAAGTATTTGCCGAAGGCATACACGATAGCCCGAACATGCCCAAACAGCGTACGCATTCCGTCCTTGTACCTCCTGTGTAGGGTTTCGTAGCAGGAGATAAGCAAGAATGTCTACGCCTTCCCGGCGATGACAGCTGACTTCTGTCGAATCTTCCTCGAGGAGCTCACATCCTTTTACGCCTCTGGTCTCAAGTCTGCCAGGCCCAGTTCGAGAAAAGCCCCTTTCCTTCGGTCCAACATATTGTTGGTGAGATTCGTTTTGAAAGGATTCTATGCTGTAGAAGGTCTTGCTGGGTTCTTTGCAAGTCGCCTTTGTATTGGGGTGAAAACAGAACTGTTGAGCTTTGGTCGGGTCGCCCAAGGCCATAAACCCACCCTCCACCGTAATCCCTGAACCACCGAGCTGAGTTTGGTGTGGTCGCTCTTCCATCTTAGTGTTTTCCCTGTGAGAGTTTTCGCGAACCTGCTTGTTGCATTTTGTTTGTAGGGATTTTTTTAAACACTGGGTTTTACTTCATTTCATTGTGTTGGTTCGGGCTCCCCTCTGTGGCTTCAGTGATAGCAAGCTTTTCGAATCGGGTTCTTAAAGCATGCATTGAATCTAATTCTTTTTCCAAGCTTGTTGCTCTACAATGCCACGATCGGCCGCTCATGTGTCCTTGAAAGGCCAAACTCTATGAACCGTTATGGGGCAGTTCTGGAAGAGATGGGCCTGGCACCGGCAGTGGCTGACTTCCAGAGGCAAGGATGCAAGAGACAAACATAGGACATAGGTTTGAAAGCTTCGCGGGTGTAGACGATTGCCATAGGCATTCTGGTGTTGCTCATGATGTCCCTGGACAAGTGTTTTCTTGCGACACACACACACACACGCACACACACACACTTGAAAGCAAGGTCAGTTTACAATGAGAACCTGTCAGCATTGCTGGAACAGACAGATTCCGTCTTCCGGTGTTTGACCGTCTTTGGGCGAGTCAAGCGCGACCGTGGGAGATATAAGTATCCGAAACAATCGCGAGGCAACGCCGGCGTGCATACATACTTCCCTGTCCGTTCGCGTATGTAGTGTCATGCAAACAAGTTACTGCAGTCTAACGTAATGTCATGTAGGATGAGACAGTTCAACTTGTCGTATGGTCATGCATGTAGAATGCATGTTCCCACGCAAAACCGCATGCATGTGTATATATATATATATATATATATATATATATATTTATGTATTTATATATATATATGTATGTATGTATGTATGTATGTATGTATGTATGTACGCATGGATGCTTTGATGCAGGGATGCATCGATGCAGGAATGCATGTATGAAGGCGTGTATGAAATTATGTGTGCATGTACATGCATACCACCTGTTGTTACATAGCTACCGGTATCAACTTTAGCGGGAGTCCTTGAATCCATTGTTCTGAACCGGGTCGTGTATTGATCTGCCAGGACCCCAAACCCTGAGCCCGAAACCACGCACAGGCAGGTCCTTCTGCCGCTAGCCAGAGCACTCTTCCCGAGCATCGGCGATGAGTTGGATGGCCATCATGCCTTCGTGGCACCTTGTTTAAATGCGCTGACATTCCAACTCTCTCTAAAGATATATCTTGTTTTCGCAAGGGCAAAGCCCTAGACTTCAGACAAAAAAACTGTTGTTTCAGTTCCCGGCTGTTTTGGTACACTGAGAATACTCGTAGGGAATCTGGGGTTGCCTTCAACATGCCCGACGACTCGATGTTTACACTGCTGAGCTGGTGAACATCTCGCACAAGGTCGAAAGGCAACCCTCCGGCTCCATGTAGCATACCTGTGTAGTCTGTAGTATCTAGTATATAGTATCTAGTATATACTTTAGTAGTAAGTAGTCACATCAGTATCTAGTATATACGTAGGCCTTAAAGAGGTTCCTGTGTCGATACTTGAAAGACTGACGGACCTGATCTGCGCACCCGCTGCATGAAGCCCACCTTCAGGTCCACTATCGGCCGGAGGCGGGCCGTGGTGATCAAGATCTTCCACCGCACCGTGACGATTCGGAGGCCTCGCAATAAATCTAAGTTAGTACGTTGAGGGTTTGAGGTTTGTAAGCTTTGGCATTCAGGGAATCTTCAGCTTGCGTAGCTTTGCCTTTTAATAAATTTCTGTCACGGGCCAGCTTGTCCAATGCCACAGAAAGTATATAGTAGTTTGTGTCACAATGCCAGCTTGCAACATGCAGTTCGATAGACTTTAGCAATCGTGCGCTGCAGAGAGAGACTCGTTGCTGCTGCGAGGGTATAGCGAGCGGTTGATAACAAATGATGAGAGCTGCCCTTTCAGCGATCATGAATGATGCACCGCAGGTGACCTTCAATATGGCTTTGGGACGAAGCTGGCAAGGCTGCCGCCTGATATTCTGCGGACTCATGCAGGAGCCAGACGTCCATCAGCATCAAATCAGCTACGATTTCCCAGGCACTGGAGTGCAAGCTGAATCTCACACCCAGTCACACCCAAGGGACCACCCGAAAGCTTTAAGCAAACTGTTCCTGAGACTCCGAAGAGCCTTCGAGCCCTAAATCCTGAACCCCAACACCGTTACCAATCCCAGACCTGCCCTCAACCCTACGTCCGTCCATTGAACCCGTGCAAAACCCCTACGTAGAGCCCTTACAGACAACTTCAAAACCCCAAACCATAAACTCATAGAGCAACCCTAAGCCCTGAACCCTAAACGCTTCGATCAAGCCTAGACGGCGCCCCTTCCCCTTGTATTACGGAATATACGGAGGGGCTTCATATGATGATTTATAAGCCTTATTCCTTAACGGGGTATGGGGCTCTCCGGATCATACCCTGTAGCCTCGATACGCCTGGGAGGCGCTGGATGGGCGGTCTTACATCTCGGCCGTCAGGCACGGGGGAAATTGTGACTAACCAAGAGGATTTGGGGGTCTAGGGTTTGGTTTAGGGGTTTAGCTTTTAGGGGTTTGGGGGTTTAGGGTTTAGGGAGGATTACCATAGTAGTGTTGTTTTGTCCGGCAGTCCCGTGGCTTCAGGCCAGGTTGCAAACTTGCCACCTGCTGAACATACATCTGGCCCGGAAGGTTCACGCGGCTGAAACTATTCTCCGCGGCGAGCGGACGAACCTGGCGGCTCGGGGCAAAGCTGACCCCCTGAACTCATCCTCGCTTCTTCCCTTCTTTCGATTGCTTTGGACAATATCGGTGTGAATAACTACCAGTACTCTCCCCCAGCGTTCCCTATACTGTACCTCCCAAAACCATATATTCTGATTCTAATTGTAAAGGCCCCTGTCTTGGACCATGGTGTCCATCCTAAGCCCGACTACATTTGGCATGTTTATGGTAGGACATGAAGAGGCGAGAGGCTGAATGGGAAGGTCTTGCAGTAAATACATTTGCCTTTACCTAAATACATGCTAGTACTAGTCTTGAAAAGGCTGGCTTCCGTACTATACAATCATTGTATCATACAACCCAACACTATTCTTTTTGTTAAGCCCATATATTGTTCTAATTACTTACTGCCAGGGCCGTGTAGTCGAAATTGTCGAGGCCCTTGTGTTTGTTGATGTAGACCTCGTCCCATAGTCCTTTGCCTGGCCGCTGAGCGTTTGATTAACAGACCCAGACCAACGAACTTGCCTCGTGTGGGGGTGAGGGCGCCGAGACCTCATTCCTGAAAACCCTCTCAACATCCTAACCAAACGGCGCGAAATACCAACTGCCCTTATAAACCCTAAACCTGGTAGGAGGAAAAAAACCCTATAAACCCCTAAGCCCCTACACACCCCAACCATGAAAACGCCGAACATCCTGAAAGCTCTTGGAGCCTACAGGTGATCTGGAGCAGGAGCTGGGTTTGGCGCGTTGCAGGCAAGTTTTGATTGATTTTTAAGGAACTTCATGTTGGGTGTTCTTTGCAAAAGGTGTTTCGTGTAAGTTCATTGATCAAGAAGAACCCTGCGCTTCTGAGGGTCTTGTGAGTCTAGGGTTTCGAAATGCGGGGCTTCAGCGAATACCTTTGCTGGAGTTGCAGTAGTTTTTGTGGAGTCTATGGCCTCCTGCGTGCTTATGACTTATATGACGTGTGATACGGGGTTTGGGGATCTATAGCATGGGGGTCTGAGCTATTTCCGGCGGTCCTTAAACTAATTCTGTGTTCACTCCACCAAAAAACCAGCACAGACAACCGTTCTAGCTGTTATATAAGACCTCGATCCTTTTTGCAGGTTTCCGGAACTGAAAAAACCTCATGACTCATGCCCATGTATTTCAGAGTGCTGGAGTCAGAGAGCTCAATACCTCTTGGTTGAGGAAAAATACCTTATGTAACTTCTACAGGGTGCGACATGATAATTAAAGGAATATGCCTTTATTGCTATTGGGGGCTCCACGCTTTCTCAACAGAACCTACACGGAGGCGGCGACGGCCAGTTGACCACCTGGCCGCACGAGGGGCCCAGCGATCCTCGGTGCTTGCCGGCGCGCAGGAAAATGAAAAAAGGGGCGGCTGACGTAGGGTTTATGGACTTCGGGTTGAGGGGTTTAGGGTTTAGGGACAGGGAAAAAAGGTTTAGGGTTTAGGGAAAATGGAAAAGAAACGGCTAACATAGGGTTTGTGGAATTAGGGTTGAGGGGTTTTAGGGATTGAAAAGGGGAAGTTCGGGGCTTGGGGTCAAGGGGTGAGAGGGTTCGTCATGGCCTTGGCGCCGGTTGCCTACTGCTTTCTGGGCTATACCTTGGAAACTACCTGGAGATCACTGAGTTATGATCGCCTTATTTCAGGGCCGGGGTCTGCAGGTAGGGCTGGCAGGATGTTTTTGTCGGCTAAAGACTATAACGCTTGAGTATTCGTGGTAGGGCCTGCCTGACACCATCACGCTGTAGACGTCAGATTCAGGACAATCGTAGAGCGAGGCATCACTCACAGAGACACACACATCGTTCTTCATCGTAACTCGCGGATTCAGCTCAGGCGCGGGCACTCACCAGACCACTTTCATCAGCTTGCCGCAGGCGACTTCTGTGTGTAAATCCCAAAGCACTGACCCCGGAACCCCCAAGCCTTAAGCCAACTAATATAGGGGCCTGAATGATTAGACTAGGGTTTTGGGGTATATTATATTAGAACTATAATAGCGAACCCCAAAATAGTATAGGTAATTACTAAGGCCCCTGTATAGTAACCAAAAGGCAAGAGACTTCCATAATCTTCCATGGCCTTCATTTAGGGTGGCCTGTGTCGGCCGCTATGGAGCAGGCGCCCGCTTTGAACTACAACTTCGCTTTCACCGCGTTTCGTTCGGCCGGACACGACATGATCAGTCGCGGAAGCTGAGGCAGTGTAGATGTTCTGGGAAGCACTTATGAATTTCGCATTCGGGTTGTGAGTTCTGTACTTCAGGCGGTCGCCCACGCTGCGGCACATGGCCGTGCACTCGGCTTCATCCGGGTGCACCTGAAGCCTAGACTGGCCTAAGCCCATCCACGAACCTATGACATGCATCGTGCACCGCACAGCGAGTTGAGAGAAAAGCTGAGGAATAAGTAGGCTTCACACCCTTTTGTGGGCTTCGCTCTTCCTGCGACTGCACGTCTAGAGATGGATGCTACATCAGGTCGTTCCCCTGCTCCAACGTGGTTCGGATTGGCTTGCTGCGAAGTGGATCCTGAGGGCCCGTGGTCCTTAGAGCCTTCTTCGTTCTTCTCCGGGACTGTGAGCAAGACAGTTTGGATCCCTATGACACCTTGATACTGGATGTGGCGACTGCACGAGATATGTGAATAACAGTAGTAGGCAGTAGTAGGTGGATATTACGATGATTGAATGCAACTGGCTGGTGATGCAGATTTGCGTCGTTTGAGTACCGTGGGCTGGAGGTTTGCGAAACTGCCTGAGCTGGCAGTCAAGTCCTTCGTCTACTCGGGACCTGAGATCTTGTCGAATCTGGCCCTTGCTGTCTTGACGGCATAAAAATTATTCCGAGTTGTCTGGGTTTGCTGCCTGGCACCGCCGCTGATCGTTGCCGACTCGGGACCAGTCAGTGGTACTTGTGGCTCCATAGGGTTTAGGGTTTAGGATGTGTCAAGCACGACGGCCTTGGCTGGAATGGGCAAAAAAATCTGTTGAAGGTGATCAAGCCCTAGACCCTAAGCCCTAAACCCTATAAGCAAGAAGCCATGTCTGCGTGGTGAGACGAAAGAGATGATTTCTCAGAAGCATGCTGGTCATGGCATACATAGTTGGCTGAGAAGCGCACTTTTTCGCAGAATGCTTTGACATTGACATGGTGCCTGGTCATTACTACCACTACTGCTACCATGACTGCCCACCGCCTACCTACCTACCTCCCTGCCTACCCACCTACCCACGACAACAACAACTACTATCACCTCTTCTTCTACGAGTCTTCTTCTTCCTACTACTACTACTACTACTGCTGCAACTGCCACTGCCACTGCCACTGCCACGGCCACTGGCACTGGCACTGCTACTGCTAATAATGACAACATGCACAATATTACGTAGTCATAATCTCATAGTCATCCTTATCGTTCCTCTTATGATCAAAGTGGCTGTTTTCAACGTGAAGTAGTTCCTGTTCGAGGCCTACTGGAGGCCTCCAGAGCCTGCCCCGTTCCTTGTGAACAGCAGCTGGCGGCCGACTGCGCATCTGGAGCGGGGTTCAGGGTTACTACAAGAGTTTCAAACATAAGGCTTAGGTTTCCGGGTTACTACGAGAGTTTCAAGTAAGGGTCAAGAACATGCGAGTTTCTGTAAGGGCTACTAGAAAATTCTCTGGACGGGCTACCACAAGGATTCTACATAACAAGGGTTAGACTGAGAGTTTGTTGCAGGGTATCTGTAGGGGCTACTGTAAAGGTTCTGAGCGAGTGTGAAAGGGTTCTACAAGTCTAACTGGAGCTAAACTGCAGCCTGCATGGGGTACCGGTGAAGCTTACTATACTGATGGTTACTAGTATTACAGGGTTTAAAAGCTCTGCTGTTGCTGTTAGCGTGTGAAGGGTTTCTACACAGGTTCTTTGGTAAGGGGGCTTGGGGCGTAGCTTTCTTTTATATGGTTTCCATGAGGCTTACACTTAGTGTTACTACGTGTGCAAGGGTTGTACAAGCATGTGAAGGGTTCAGGGGCTTTCTTTAGAGTTTGGAGGTTGTTGCAGCCGTTAACGGTGCGTATTCACAGGGTCGAAGGCTTGGTGTTGTGCTCCGTGGCATATGAGAAGGTGTTCTGTTTCAGCAGAGATGCTGTATTGATCATAGTCATGTTGTCAAACTGCTCGAAATGATTACAATCATTCAAGTTCGTAGTGCTGGAGCTGGGTGAGGATTAGAATTACATAGCAGGTGCAGCTCGCAGTATGTTCTACCCGTAAACGCGCGCAGCCTTGCCCCGACAACACCATCCTCACTCCTTCAAATCCTCAAACTCCTAAACCTTCTATACCCCTTTAAAGCCTATAACCTCCTCAATCCTAAACCTAAGGTTCCCCTTATATCCTCTTATAGAAACCCTCGTCGTCCCTGCTAAAGCCTAGCCGTAACTTTTAACCTTTTGGGGTAATATAATCCTTATATTATGAAAAAGGTTAACCTTTCGTTCCCCATGATACCCGACAAGTAGATTAAGCGTAGACACAGGACCGGGCCCTTCCGGACTTCAACTGCGACCGCACGCGCTTCCGCGGGCTTCGCCATGACTTCGCCAGCTTTGCGGCCAGCCTACGCCGGCTCCTCAGTAAGTCGGTTTAGGATTTATACCCTAAGGCTCTGAGGACTCATATTTTCAGGCTTTTAGACCCCAAAACCATATTTTATGAGGCTTTTGAGCTACTTTGAGCCTAAGGGATAGTGTTTAGGGTCCAAGGCGGTGGGGTATGAGGCAGGAGGGTTGAGGGTCTTTGGAGTTCAGGGTTTAGGGGTTTGGGTTTAAGAGGGTTCGCAAGCTCCGAACCTTTTAGGGCCTTATTGATTTCTGGGTTTAGGATTTACTTCGGGTTTTATTTATCGGAGTGCAGCATGCACTAAGTCGGGCTTAATGCTGGATGCTCGCATAAGGACTGTATGAAAGAATCCTTATCTTTATGGCGCAAAGTAGAAACCCCGAGCTTCCAGAACTCCACCCCAAATCGAAGCTGTTTAGAGTTTGGGGTTTAACGGGTTTAGGGCTCAGTGACCACAGCAAATATGTGCACAGAGGCTGAATGCAAGGCCTTGATGACCAATCTGGTGCAGGCAACGAACCGGGAGATGGACATCGCGCAGGAATTACTTGCACGACAGGATTTGGTCATTGCCCGTTTTCAATCCGAGAGAGATGAATTGAATGTCAAGCTCTCCGGAACCCGCACTCCTGTCAAACACTCTGGCGACCAGCAGCTTTCTTGTGTCGACGATGGGGCCCAGGAGAGCAACACTTACATTGATGGGTCCTTNAATGTCAAGCTCTCCGGAACCCGCACTCCTGTCAAACACTCTGGCGACCAGCAGCTTTCTTGTGTCGACGATGGGGCCCAGGAGAGCAACACTTACATTGATGGGTCCTTTGACCAGCAAGCTGCTCATGGCGAAGCTCCAGAGACACCAGGATCACTGGATGTGCCAACTTTGCAGACGTTGCGTATCCAGCACCAAGCGGACCGGCTTCGCCTTAGGGAAGAACGCCGCGAGGCGAGAGCACGAGAGGTCAGAATGCTGGACAGCAATTTGCACTCACGCACATCGGCGGATTGTGAACTTAATCCTCGGGTTTAGTTCGTTGTACAGTTCCTTTTTCGGTAGTTGCCTTCTGTCTTGGCTCCGTTCAGAGAACGAGCATTGCGTCTGACAGGACCCCCTGAGCACGCGAGAGAGAGAGAGAGAGGGCTCAGTGATTGATTGATTCGCGGTTAAGGGCTCATGCAGGCCGTCTCATTTACATGTCTCATTACAACCTCAAGCAGCAAGCGGGCAGCATCAATCTCTGCGTGCCCCTGTCCACGGTAGATGTCGCGCACGCAAGCCATGTGATTGATTCCGATCCTTCTCTACTAGTATGCTTAGTCTAGAGTGAGTAGTTGTTGGCGTGAAGGCAAGAAGTAGTACTAGTACGAGTACTAGTACCAGCCGGTACTAGTACCACGTGGGTGAACAGAGAGCTGCAAATCCTAATTAGCCCGTCCTTATGGATCGATGTTGATACACCCGAAACCCTACACACCAACTCAAGAATCCATGGGCGCGACTCGGATTGTGAAGACCTGTGCGGCCGCAGCCTAAGTGGCATCCCCGTGCAGCCGAACTGAACGGAAAGCTTTAAAATTGAATGCAAGGTTGCTAATCCTCAAGGGCAGATCCCAAACTGCAAACTCTAAACCCCCATACCTAAACCGGAAGCCCAACCGTAACCCCTGGTCTGGCAGAGTCCAAGCTGCGAGAGCGCAAATCCCCAACGAACCGCCCTTGTAATGTACAGCTCTACTTTCCGACTCAAACCCTGCAATGCGGGCTCGTCCTTGCTAAGTGGGAGGCAAAAATCCCCAATCTTGAACCGTAATTTAGGGGCCTTAATAATTAGAATAGGGTTTTGGGGCCCATTATACTATACTGATAAGAAGAACCCCCCAAAACAGTATTGGTAATTATTTAGGCCCCTATAGTAGCTCCGCGATGGCATGACAGGCACCGACTCCTCCAAAGAGTTCGGACATCGGTGGCGCCGTGGAGTACAACGGCCCACGGCTCAAATCTTGAAGTTTGGGGTTTAGGGTGTCTAGGGTTTAGGGGTTTAGGGGTTTAGGGTTTCTAGGGGTTAGGGTTTAGGGTTTAAGGGGTGGTTACGGTGGAGATTGGAGGTGGGTACCTCATGGTACCTTAGGAGATTGTTCATTGTTACTAGTCCGTACAGAAAGCTCCAAGAAGTTTAAGATTATTCTTTCTGTTTTGGGTCGAAGACTCTAGGTCCACTACGATTCTACCCACTACAACAGCTGTGAACCCCAAGGCAGGCCGCATGCTGTAGGGGACAGAACAACTGTAACTGAGGGTTAAGTGGTCGATAGTAGCGCTTAAGATTGTGAGGGTGATTAGTTCCATCACCATGACCGTTTGTTTGTGAGCCCCGCACTATGAGACTGACATCTGAAAGAGCCAGCATCTAGGCCATGTGGTTGTCGACTCAGGGTAACTATTGGCATTGGGATAATCAAGTTTGATGGTCATGTTGTCGTTGACGATGGCCATGCTTGAAAGGATGATGCCCGATGCTGGTTCTGATGATGCGCATGAAGATACGACGGTTATCGTGGTGGGGTTGAGTAGCATGTCGCAACACATCGACGCCCGGGATCATGCTGATGTCATCGGAGCTGTGCTTCATGAAAGCCAGAAAGAGCTGTAGTGTCTCTAGAGTCACTAACACAACTCTGGCAGTCTTACGGCGACTGGCCTTTTCTATACCCCGAAGACGCTTGACCACCAGACCGCAGGACATTCTTGTCGAGCAGGAGTTGCCCACTCTCGGTTCTACGGGGGGAGCTGATCTTTCAGCAGCTTGTGAGCTACGCCAGCGGTGATCCGGTGGACCGCCTCAATGCCTATGTTCGAGGTGTGCTTCGCGACATTGTCATGATGCAAATCGGCGATTATATCTATGTACCATAACCTTTGTGCCTACTTACCTGTTTGCCTATGATCTTGTATGCCTCCGTCAACGTGCTGGGTTGCGATTACGGCTTTTGTGAGGAATCTGCACGGACGGGAGGTTTTTCTTCGACGTCCCTATACCTCTTGTGCAACTCAATGGGGTGGGCTCTCGGCATCCTCTTGACATTCCCACTGACTTATCCAGTCATGCTGCGGGTGCTGAAGTTTGTTCTGTCCTTCGGTGATGGTTCGTTGCAGCGCTTTGGCGATTTCTTGTGCTGCTTCCTGGCATATGAATAAACCTAGACGTGGGCTTGATCTGGGGCTCGTTTCTTCCTGCTGTGCAGGACCCCTCCCCAACTCAGCTCACAGTTTCCTGTTGGTGATGATTTTCTTGGTCATCCAGTGCGTTTGCTTGTTTTACAGACGGGAAAGGCAAGCCCAGGAAACCTTGTCATCTTGTCGCTGTGTCAGGCGACAGGTCGCGACTTATCAGCCAATGGACGCAGTAGGTGACTTGCCTCCGGCTTCCAACAGCCCTCCAACCTGAATGAGCCAACGCCAGTAGTGATAAAGTTCGCTGTGTCCACTGGGTTCTGGGCCAGATTTCTTTGTTGACCTATCAAGGCCGTGCCATGTAGCTATACGTAGCTTTGAAGTGCTTTGTTGGGGGTAGATGGAATCTATCGTGGAAGCTTCTGACACTCTTTCAGCGTCCGAATATTTGGCATGCAAGCCGGTTTAGTTTCTAATATTTTCCCCTTATAGTCCCTAAGCAGTTTTACTATAGTAGGCAATAGCCTTGTCTGACTATGGCCCCTATATAAAATATTGCATTTAGCCTGCAAGTTTTCCACAGTATGCAGTTGACTTGGAACTCGCCTAGCAGGTTGCGCATACTTGAGATCATTTCGGAAGTGCTGGAGTCTTTTCCTTTGACCTCAACTGACCTCTCCATTCATGCCGAGCGAGCCGAGTGTGAGTGCCGAAACTCCCAAGAGAAACAAACCCTACACCCTAAACCCGTACACCCCAAACCTGCAACATTAAACCCCTAAACCATACACCCTAAACCCTATACCGAGAACCCTGAACCCTGAACCTTTTTTGGCTCAGGCATATCTCGGCTCGAGCCCCCAGGACGCAGCGAAGTGCCTGAATTGCTGTGAACAAATGCCCCCGGCAAAGGAACCCAGCAAGGCTCAGCGGCGAAACGAAGGGCGATCACGTGTGCGACGTGACAGGTCGCGAGCAAAAGCTGTTGCTTCGAGCACCGCCCCGGCTCCGGCACCTGCTGACCAGGATGCACGCAAGCTGAAGCCTTGTTCGATGATCTGCTCATGATGAACCCAGCAGTTCTCAAGGACAGTTTCTTCGATCAGCTCGACGAGCGCTGACACGTGCGCTGCACGGCGCAAGTGCTGCATGCAACGCAGAAGCGCTGTTCAAGCAGCAGACCTTGATGAACCCAACGGTTCTCAAGGACAGTTTCTTGGATCTCGACGAGTTATCTTGGTTTAATCCCCACCCTCGGTGTGGGGTTGCTAGATTTTAAAGTCAGCTATTACTCCTTGCTCGCTGAGACTACCTCCTGGAGTGCCCAACCCCACAGACTACCGTGAGACTCGCTGGAGTGCCCAATCCCAAAAAACTACCGTGAGACTCCCTGGAGTGCCCAACCCCACAGAGCACCATGAGAGTGCCCAATCCCAACAGACTACAGCGAGACTCACTGGAGTGCCCAACCCCACAGACTACTGTGAGACTCCCTGGAGTGCCCAATCCCAACAGACTACCGTGAGACTCCCTGGAGTGCCCAACCCCACAGACTACCGTGAGACTCCCTGGAGTGCCCAACCCCACAGACTACCGTGAGACTCCCTGGAGTGCCCAACCCCACAGACTACCGTGAGACTCCCTGGAGTGCCCAACCCCACAGACTACCGTGAGACTCCCTGGAATGCCCAACTTCAAAGACTACCGTGAGACTGCCAGGAGTGCCCAACTTCACAGACTATCCTGAGTGCCCAACCCCACAGACTACCGTGAGACTCCCTGGAGTGCCCAACCCCACAGACTACCATGAGACTACCTGGTAGGGTGGGGATGTTCGAAGTAAAATAATGTGTGTTCTTTTCGAGAGTCACTTGGAGGCCTGAGCATGTCGGTGATGATGTAAATTGGCTGAAATATTATGCATGCAGCACAAAGACAGGCGAGCACATACTGCTTCGTGCCCCTGTATAGTCGTAATGCACACCTGCTGTCCCGCTGCGGACAGACACTGTCGTTGGCAACAGAGAACTGTGGGCTGCCCTGCTCTTTTAGTTTAGTTGCGGTATCCTTTGGGCTTTAACTCACTTTGACTCACCGGGTGGTAATCTAGGCAATGAGAGAGGGCAGTCTGGCGCACCACGCGGATGCAGGCTGCTGTAGCCACCTGGTGACTGCCCAGGGAGCCAGAAGTTCCCCTGTTGCAAACAAGGAAGTGCGTCGGTTTCTTGGGAAGGAAGAAACGGCACATTGACCGGACCGTGTTCACTTAGGCTAATCGGTGTGTCAACTCCTTGTGCGGATTCAGAAAGGCGCCACTGTGTCTACGAGAATGTACAAGGCTGGGCGCAGGTAGGAGCCTGAATAATTAACCGTTTACATCACCATGCCTGCTTTCATACCATACAGGTCCATGAGCTGAGAGAAGCAAAGGAGAGGCACATCGTTTGCATCACCATGCCTGCTTTCATACAGGTCCATGAGGTGAGGAGATGGCGGGAAAGAAACATGATAACGCGACATCGGAGAGGTGATGAGAGCCCCTTATGCGCTCGATGGGTGATGCATGCGTTGGTGCGATGAGGCCCGATGATGTCATTGCGGTCGTCGATGCTCCCAGTCTTCCACACCAAGTCGCGGGAGTAGGGAGCTCAAACTCTGTTCCTATGTATCGTCGGAAATGCCCCCGCATGCCCGGTACCCACTAAAATTGAAAATTCGACAACAATAATGTTAATAAGACAGCCCTTCAGTTTGCCACCCTGCCGGCCATGACGTACGGACTTTCTCTGCCACCTACAACGCTGGTAACGGGACTCAACATTCATTCGTTAATCGACTTCCTCGAAGATCTCGATGCAGACTCGGCGTCGGAACTTGCGCGGTTGCTCCTGGAGGCCGTGGCTGGTCTGGAGCGTGACATGGGCTGACTGAAATACCTTTGGTTCAAGCTTACTGGCAGAGCTTGCGGAGAGTGTGCACTATCACCAGAGCACAATGCCCCACGACGCAGTTAGAACCGGCTCATGGCGAGACGCTGCGAGTCATCGCCCAAGGCATGGGGGATCGTATCCGTCTCAGGACATGGCTCTTGAGAGCTGGCTCCCTTTTGGAGCACCATGGAATGCTGGTTGGAACTGGGCCTGTATCCTGACCATGCGGTGACCCGTATGTGGCCGGCCACATGTCAGGCCCAGAGGCTGAGTTGACACAGGACGAAAGCATGGTGAATGGAGACGAGAATTCGTGAATTCAACGGCAACGTGACTTATTCTGCCCCTGCTGCCAGGGAATTCACGAAATCATTCTGCCTGGGTGGACCTGTTCCTTTGGACAGGGACAGGGATATTTGACGGCATGAATAGCTGAGAATTTGGTAATTTAGGACAGGCGCTGGAATGAGGCAAGAGAGGCAATCAGACAGCTGATGGCTCGCCGCCATGTTCGCTGTTGGGCATGCAAACCCGCAAACTCGAATTCATGAACTCGGTGACGTGTTTATGCTTACCGCGTCAGTGAATTCACGAACTTGCAGGCACTATACAATCCCTGCGGCCCCGTGTGACTAGGGCGAACGATCGGTTTGGTGCCTGGGATGATGGGGATGATTGCATTGGGTCTGTCTGCATGGACTGTCAACGCACTGCATGAGATCCGGATGACTGAGAAAGTAGGAAAACAGTATATGTAACGTGTTGAAGCAGTGGGCAATGACCCGACAGGCGGTGTGTGGGGGATGGGACTTCATGATACCTGGTTATTGTATTGACCGATGTTTTGCATGTGCTTGGTGTTGGCCTCTGTGTGTCCCCTGCCCCAGCCACTGCTACACCGTAGTTGAGATACTTTGGACTATGTGGAGACTTGCCGCCTTGTGCGAGTGTGAGCGTCGAAGCCCTAAACCCTAAACCCCTGAACCCTACACCTTAAACTCCCTAAACCTCTTCCTAAATGCCTGGGTAGGTTGGCGCTTCGCCACGGCTTTGCTCATGGGGGTCGGCCCTCCGCCGGGAACTTCTCCCATGTAATGCTCTTCAGGCTGGCTTTTTCCAGGGTTCCTTTAAAGGGATCTACGATGGCTCCTTTAAAGGGATCTATAAGGCGTTAAAGGGATTTAGAACGGTTCCTTTAAAGGGATCTATAAGGGTTCCTTTAAAGAGATCTATAAGGGTTCTTTTAAAGGGAGCTAGAAGGGTTCTTTTAGAGGGATCTATATGGGTTCCGTCAAAAGGATTATAAGGGTTCCTTTAAAAGGATTTTATAAGGGTTCCCTTAAAGGGATCTGTAAGGGTTCTTCTAAGGGTTCCTAGAAGGGATTTATCGGGTTTAGTGTTTAAGGGGTTCTTTAAGGGTACCATAGGGCTTTAGGGTTTAGGGCTTCGGGTTAGGGGATAGGGCTTTAGGGCTTTGGGATGTCTTATAATGTTTGGGGGTTTTGAGGGTTTCTTATAGGGTTTCGGGGTCTGCCAGTGGCAAGTACCCTGGGCTTCTTGCAGCCAACTCTTCATACTATAGCGTACTAGTAACTAGTAGTATTTCTTTTCAAGCCTTGACAAAGCTATAGCAGAACATACCTAGAAGCCCTGTTCTAACTATTCAGGCCCCATATACTCATTACACCCCCTTTCCTACGTGTTGCCAGCCTTGAGGTTGAAGACCACTTGCTGTCCATCTCGCCACTAGCTACCCTAAGGCTCCATGTACCCATGCAGTATTAACCTAGGCCTTGAAAGGGATCCCTATGTAGGTACTTTAGGGCCAATGTGTATGCCATAACATGGGTACATGGAGCCTTAGGGCTAGTATGTCAGCAATGACGTGTAGTTCCCACGAACTTTGGGTTTCATCAAGTTCAAGTGTCCAAAAATGGGACGGGTTGAGAGTTCGGGTCCAGGCTTGGGCGTAAGGTAGGAGGGATAGATGTCCGTGAATAATATGTAGGGGTCGCAAAATCAAAAGTTGTATCCCCTTGCAGTCACTATATGCCCCAATACCTATCCCATTCTGATTGTTTGGCATCTCTCAGGCTTGGGGCGTTTGATTTTTTGATGCAGAGGTGTAGGTGTAGGGCTTAGGGTTTGGAGCTTCGGCATTTTAAAAATACAACCCCGAGGACTGGAGTGAGGTATAGAGTTGCCAGGGCATAGTCTCGGTTTAGCGTTTAACGTTTAGGGTTTAGGGGGCTTAGGGCATACACTGCAAGTCCGTTCTCAAAAAAGGGGGTTTAGGGCTCTGCACACAATCCAAGCCCATGCTGAAAAGGGGTTTAGGGTTTACGGTTTAGGGGGACTCGGAATGCTGTGCGGGGTAAGCCCAGCAAACGCGCAAGCTCCCGGATGAACTTCTCCACTGAGTGTGTCATTCAAAGCACGTTTCGCCTTCAACACCAGACACCTTCCACAGATGCCCAAGTTACCAATGATCCTCGAGCAGCAGTCCTCGAGTGACAAGTTTAGGGTTTATGGTAAACCCAGAAGCAGTTGTTCTGCGCAGATCTTGTTCCCTCGGTGCTGCCACCTTGGCTGTCGCGGAGCTGGTGACCCTTGCACTGCGCACCTGGATCATGAAGGTAATTCCGGGAGCCCTCCAACCCTATAAACCCTCAACCCTTCATACCCTCTGTCATGTGGGCCCTACCTGTAGCCGAAGAAGCCACCTGTTGTAGAGTTCCTTATCCTGGCTTCTATACATAATCCCTTAAGGTGGGCTTTTTGGGCCACCGCTATACCGCTTAACACTGCGCATCTCTCAGTGCTCAAGAAAAGAGCAACCCTTTGCCAACCTGTGCCCCTTAATTACATGACCGTCGGGATTCCTTTGCTGACGACAGTCGAACTCGGATTTTTTGGAGTGATGAGGAAGGGCCGAAGGATCTCTAACTCATAAGAGGAGGATGGATCAAATCAGAAATTATTGGAAGAACACGGGTGGGGAAGTCCTAAACCCTAAGCCCTAGACTCTAGACCGTCAATCACATATCTCTAAACCCCAAGCCCAAACCTTATAAGACCCCGACACTCCAGAAGCCTAGACCCGACCCTACAGGTCCAGCGTGTCCTTGGTCTGTGTGGGGGCAGTACCCAAGTTTAGGGTGTAACTTCCAGCTTAGTCCCGCACCAGTGAGAACAGAAACCAAGGAATTACTTGTGCTCAAAGCTCTAGGCACTTCCTCGGACCCTGACCAGAGGCTCCTCGGGTTTTGGAAGCAAGTTATAGATATGGGAGTTTCCGAAAAAAGGGGGTACCTTAGTTAGGGGTCCGATTAATAAGGATCCTACTATTTAGGGTACTATATTAGGGTCCCCTCTTTTCGGAAACCTACTATTTAGGGTACTATATTAGGGTCCCCTCTTTTCGGAAACTCCCCTATGACTTACAGCTTGTTGCGGAACTTGTGTTCGCTCAGACCTGCGCTCTGAATGCCCCAACGACCAAATCCCAAGACCCATAGAACCCTTATAGATCCCTTTAAGGAACCCTTAAAGGATCCCTTTAAAGGTACCCCTAATTTTCGGAAACCCCCATGTGAATGTACCTGAAGTAGAAGCCAGAAAGTTGGAACATCATTATCCTCATGCCCTTAAGGTAAAGTATGAGGGATCCCAGCACTAATCCTCCTAAAGCCATGTTCTAACTTTCTAGGGTTCACTATAGTTATTCGACATGCTGGCTTTGGAATTGTGCTTGCTCGCACCACACTGACAGATTGGCCCTCGTAGCCACCAAACCAGATAGAATTATGGGTTACTTGGAGATTTTTTCGTGCATCAACCTCCCTCGTACCCTGCGATTCTACAGCCACGGCACCCTAACCTTAAACCCGAAGCGCCAATCCATAAGCCCTGAAGATCCCTAAAGCCTCACTAGGCTCTATTGTAGTTCCTTTTGGGGGTTCATATATAGAATCCTATAGCGTAATCCCAAAAAGGAACTACTATGGAGCCGTGACTAATCACCCAAGGCTTGACCAAATCAAACCGCACCAGCCTCGACCAGTTCCAGCTGGAGGCTGCCGGCAGAAGCACCCTAAACCCTAAACCCTACTCAGGCAATGCGAGAGGGAAAAAGAACCCTAATATAACCCTAAACCCTAATATAGCCCTAAAACGACTTTAAACGAGAGCACGAACTTGTGCTGCCTAGTGCGATTTCCTGTAATATAGGGGCCTTAATAATTACCTATACTGTTTTGGGGGTTCCCTGCTATAATTATAGTATAATCGGCCCCAAAACCCTATTCTAATTATTAAGGCCCCTATAGTATCTTTCAGGTGGCCTTTGGTGGTCGGGGTTCCGGGGAATGGGAGCGGAATCGGAGATGAGCCGATGCGCTCGAAGCAAGACGACTATCGGCTCCGGGGTCAAGCTTCTGAGAGGGTGTGCGAAGATGAAAATCCCAACCTTGCGGGATCCCCAAACCCTCCTAAACCTTGAACCCTCCTCGACTTGTTTAGTGAGGTGTTGCACCTGCAGTGCACACTAGTCAGCCAGTCAGCAAGCAGCTTAGCCCTCATGTATGTCGACCCCCTGATCAATACACCCTTCCCTTAATCAGGATTGTAACCCTCAGCCCTGAAGAGATCTTAGGACCTGTAGAGAAAGCCCGTTTTTTTGTGCAACATTGCCAGACAATATGTGCCGCTTGATTATCTCCCGAGGAGACTTTTGGGTCTGCCGCCAAAGCAGCGGTACAGGCACTGGGTGTGTCTGGCGATAGGGTTCATCAGAGGTGCTTTAAGGGCTTGTTAGGACATGTACAGGATTGTTGTAGGGTCCGGCAAGGGTCGTGTCTGCGAAGCCTAGACATGGAAGCCCTACGATAGGCGTCTTATCAGATTCCAGAACTTTTTCAGGGAATTCCAACAGCCTACACCGTCCGTTCCTTGGGGTTCCTGTGAGTCGTAGTAGTCATGGAATCCGGCACTCCGAAGAGAAACCAAAGGGGTACTTTAGGGTTTAGGGTGTCCGGGCTTGAGAGTGTTTAAAAACGGGGTGGTGAGCGGAAGGGGGGGGGGTTTCTTAGGTGGTTTATTTATGCACATGCAGGTTTTGATGTTCCTGGTAGAGGTACCTTATTTCGAGGTCCGTATCACGTGGATCTTACGAGTTAGGGTAAACAGTCAGGGTCCCTTCGTAAAGCCTTTGGCCTCTGATTAGCTGGAAAACCCCATCAAGGCTCTATATTACTTGTTTTCTCGGGTCGCATGTTTTGGTATTGGGGTTATTTAATTTAGGAGCTGGGTATTGCGCTTGGGTGTGCGTCAGGTTGCGCCGCTCTGCCGTAGTAGTACGGCATTTTCTCTGTACAGGCTTGGGCTTTGAGGTTTAGAGCCACTGGATAGTACAAGGGAGTTCGCATGATATCTGAGAGATGAAGCAGCCACCGCCCCAAGCCCACCCGAGCCAAGCCGTTTCTGCTTCCCCCAGGCCCTCAACCCCTAGACCCTAAACCCCTCAACCTCTAAACCCTAAACCCCCAACCCCATCCAACCCCTAAACCCTAAACCCCTAAACCCTGAACTCTACAACCCATGATTTCCAAAACCCAAACCCCTGAGGCTCTACAAAAAGCGATTCCGAAGCCCTGGCTCTTTGCCTTGCGCTCGGCGGCGGGAAGCTTTGAGGGCTGAGGAAACAGAAGTCGAATTGTGAACAAAGGGGCCGGAAACAACTATGGAATAGGGTTGCGTATGTGTGTGTGTGTATGTTCTAGTACGATAATATGTACATGTATATACATAGAGAGAGAGAGAGACAGAGAGAGAGGCAGTAGGAACTACCTGGCAATAGCTACTACTATATTAGACAGCCTAAGGCCTAAGCCCCAGGCTGCGAGCCCAGCCCCTGGGAGTTACGTATGTCTTCAGTGGGGTGGATGACACGAGACGTTTCGTCCAGACTGTCACCCTTGCAATGTTACAGTGGTTCATGACAGGCCGGCTAACGCACGACGACGGTCCTTCAGTAATAAGGTTAATATAACCTTCTTATAGTTCAGATATAGTATCCCTTTGAAACCCTTTTCGAGACAACCCTGAAAAAGCTGTGAAAGCCTTTTAAGGCCTTCAAAGCCCCTCTAAAAGTTCATGACCTTCTAGATGTCTTTATGAAGGGCTGTGGGGTTCTCCTGGATACCCCAAGCTCACCGGCGGCTCGGTCCGTAGTATAGGGGTCTGAATACTTACCCATATATTATTTTTTTTTGGGGGGGGGTTCCCTTTATAATTATTGTATAATGGGCTCCAAAACCCTAATCTAATTATTAAGGCCCCTATAGTAGATGGGCGTCAACTGTCTCGAGCCATCGAGTATAGAGTTCCTCATTTATGACTGTCTTACAAAGGGTGGCACCCTGCCCCTCTTGAAAGGTTAGCGAGAAACTCAAGTTGTATGTGCAAGACCAGCTTACCTATGCAAGAGCACAGAAAACTCGAAACAACGCGAAGTGCCCTCAACCCTAATCCACATTTATTCTTGGCTCCATCATTATCGAACAAATCTTGTCTCATCCGAAGGCCGTGGGGCTGGGATTGGAGGGCTCTTCTGTTCTAGGGTTGCAGCCCCTCGAGTCCATTCTGGTACAAGACGGGTAGAAGGTACAGTCTTCGAAGTTTGTTTGATGTTGTTCCGGGCCGGCCAGGAGTACGTCTAAACCCGAAGCCTTTGCAACCCACGTTGCCCACACGTTTGTGCAGCTGTTTGCGATACTCTTGAAGCCCCCAGGACAAAGTTCGATAGAGGTAGTTAGAAGTACCTATTCATAAATAATGTTGAGGAGCACAGCCGGCCGTAAGGCTGTAGAAGGCCTGCACCCTTGAACCCTACACTAGAGACTCAAACTCTGAGCCCTGATAAAACCAAGGAAACCGTTTTAAATCTTTTAAATATCAGCACAAATTCATAACATGATTCAAACCCACTGTAGATCCCCACAATGCCCTCATAACTATACGAGACGCCTCAGGCAACCTTTCCCAAAAAGCCCTGCGATAGTCGCCTGCATAATTATCCATAACTTGTTGTTCCTCAAACCTAGGGTTTCACATTATCTTTATACTGCAACATAACCCGAAACCCTATTCTAAGTAATTATTAAGGCCTTTATACTAAACCGTTCTAGGAGCCCTTATAGACCCCTTGACAAGGAGCCCTTAAATCAAGGAACCCTATCCGACTAAGAACTCAGGCCCTAAACCCTATAAGCCCCTAGATCCTAACCCTATCCTAAGAACTAAGGCGCTAAACCCTACAAGCACTTAAACCACAAGGGAAAATACCCTATCCCAAGAATTAAAGCCCTTTTTCATGAATTTCCCGTGCCCAGCTTTTCGTTCTGGCAGCCGTTCGCTGGCCAGTCCTGGACTTTTTTGCTTCTCTGGACCGCGGGTTTAGGGTAAAGGGTTTAGGGTTTAGGCTATTAGGGCTTAAAGTTGAGGGTTTGGCTCTGTCTAAGGCTGAACCCTAAACCGTAAAGCTTTTCGGGATTTCGGTCTAAACTAAGGGGGACCACAGTAGGGGCCGTTTTGGGTTTTGGGGTTAGGCTTTAGGGTTATTTACAGGGTTCGAGGGTTCAGGGTTGAGGTTGTTACGGGGTACTAACTTGCGCATTCTAGGGCGCCCTCTAAGGCATACTCGACTTTTGGTTTGGGAACTTGGAGCTTATGAGTTTTGGGTTTACTGTACAGGTTTGGGGCTTGGGGTTTGGATTTAGGGTTAAGGGTCAAAGCTGGGCTAGTGGTCTGCGGGTGTTTTCAGGCCCGACAATATTAATGGTGCTGTGTGTGCAACTATGTCTAAGGCGAGGGGTGTGCCAAAAATGCGATTAAAGCCAAACCCTTCCGGGCTCGAGACCCTCATTCCAAGGCGTGCCAACCCAGGGCCCTAAGCTGTGGCACTGAGCCCTACACGGGAGGCTCAGAAAACAAGCCGGGGACCCCAAATAGAGACCCCAAGTAATCCGATCCTTGTTTTAGAGGCCCCTACAAACCTTAAGGCCCCATGTACCCTTTTGATATAATTACACATTGACCCTTAAGAAATTTCTTACATAGGGACTCCCTTAAAGCCTAAGTACACACTATTTGGGCACATGGAGCTTTAGGGAAAGGGACGGCGTAGTGTTTGGAAACCCCATATAACGACCCGTGACTTGAGCTAGAGCTGCAACAGGGCAATTGAGCAGCTGAGGGCACGGTTTAGAGCTCAGGGTTTAGGGCTAACAGAGAGCCCAACACCCTGCAATTCAAGCATGTATTTTTCTTAATTAGGTGGTATGAGACTTTCTGGGGCACCCTGAACTGTGCACAGTACCTGTTGACTCTCTGCGCTGTCTAAGCCCTGCACATTGTTTCGAGCTTTGAGATCGTTTGATTTACTCTCAAACTAAATCGTTTGTCCGCTCTCGCACACCATTCGGAAGGAGCGGTTCCTTCTGCGAGAGGGTCATTGCCAAGGCCATCAGGGCAAGGAGTGGTTCATAAGCTTTTGGGGCCTAGCTACTGAGGTCTGCGAGCTGTGTGGATGGCATCGACCGTGGAAACATCTCACGGACATCTGCCATAGTTAAGAAGACTTGCACGGTGTCGGAGATTAGCTTGTTCCTTTGTCGTGGCAGCGTCTTCACTTCGACCAACACAAGGTGTTTTTTGACGGACTAGAGTACTTGGGTTGCTTCACTGCATATGTCTGATCCTGCGATAATTGCAATAACACAGGCGGCATGCTCCCGAAGATTGCCTCTGAACATCGAGTTCCCATGGTTCACTCAATTAGTATTAGTACTCGCTGTCCGCCTTTCCCTTCGCACTTGTAATCCGCAGCCCCATCGCCCCTGACACAGCCTCTAAAGCCAGGGCTCAGCAAGGCTATTTCCGGCGGTTGAAGCGCCCGACTTGACCGAAGGAAGCCTTCTAGAAAGCATGTCAGAAGCTATCGTTGTCCTTCCTTTCTTCATCCATGTAGGGGTTTCGTTTGTCGCCGTTCTTGTTTATGGTATGGGTGATGGGGGTCGCTGGTAGGTCCTGGTAGGTAGGAAGAGGACATGGTGAGAAGCCTTCGCTTTGAGGTTGCAAGGCTTTACTTTTACTAGCTTGCGAGGGTTTCAGGGTTCTCGTGCTGAGGAGATAATGAGAACCGAGACCTTACACCCTTGAAACTTAAACCTTAACCCTTGACCTTACCCTTTGCGGGTTCCCACGGATTCCCACACGACACCCTGCGACCTCCTAAGTTACAGAATTCGTCATGCTGGAGCCAGCAAGGCTTTCCCTGTTTATACCAGGCCAGACCCTGTAGCTTAGCGGGTGGAGGGTTTAGGGTTTAAGGCTTATAGGGTTCAAGTCCAGGTGTAAAAAAAGGAAGGTCTATAGGGGTTTAGGGAT
Source organism: Symbiodinium sp. clade A Y106 (assembly GCA_003297005.1). Classification (NCBI taxonomy): domain Eukaryota; class Dinophyceae; order Suessiales; family Symbiodiniaceae; genus Symbiodinium; species Symbiodinium sp. clade A. The sequence continues at coordinate 85,121 of BGNK01001408.1, read as the reverse complement.
TGAACGTGAAAATGCATGTCCCAAACCAGCGATAAACCTCCATCCAAGAGACTTCATCGGGCGAGTCCGAGCAACGAACGTGTAATTGCTGGTCCTTCCTTGCATAGTCGGTCGTGGCCAAGCAATGCAGGAGGCAAAACACAATCCTCGAGGTCATGTTTACCCATGGGCTTCCACCATGCGAAGTGTGGCCGAGCTCCAGTGGAACGACATCAGCGAACAGCCCAAGTTCCTGCCCGCTGGCATCTCGGCTTAGGGCCTTGGGCCGTTGGGTCTCGATTAAGCTGACAGATGGTAGAGCGTTTTTGCGAAATGAGGGCATTCTGGGTGCGAAAGGGTTCAGAAGCGATTTTGCAGAGCAGTGAGGGCTCTTGGAATCTGTATCACAGTTTTCGAAACTTGCACGGTGGTGTGGATTCTGGATTCGCTTTGCAAAATCAATCAAAATTTTTTGACTTCTCCAGGTCATGAAGGAATACAGGGCTTTGGGCATTGGAGACATAGAGCTTGCACCATGTGCAGAGGGACTTCGCATGGGCGCAGTCTACATCTGGTAAACCCAACCAGCTTTAGTCTCATGAGGCTCCTTGCGTGGAAGCCGCGTTCGATAGCTTGTCATTTACACAACAGGTCTCCATCTTCAGACTCTTATGCTGGGTGTCCTGGCCGAACCATGGCTGCCATGCTTCTCGAGCAAAAGTGCCCACCCAGACCCGAGTGACCCATTGACCAGCATTTTCCCGCTCAATTTTCATTAGCCGTTGAAAAGGTTCCACCGTTGCCTCGGAGTTGCTGCACAGGACGGGTGTGTTTTAGTGGTACAGAGCCCTAAAGGCAGCACTATGCGCTAAACTCACCAAGCAGGGTGGTATATGGGGTTCTTCTACACATCACATGTAGAGTGGGCTTGAGGAGAGCTTCCGGAAGGCACGGGCTCTACACCTTCACCAACCGTAACCAACGCCCGCTCTTGTCAGATAGCGGGAGACCCGCTACTGTTTTCCGAACACCAGACCCAGGGAATGATTAGGGTTTGATGACAGGAACAGACCTTGCACCGAGGTTTGCACCAAGAAACAGGCCAAAGCGCAAAGGGCTTTTCTCTTATCACGTGTGGAAAAAGAGCTTCTTTATCTTCTTCGCCCTGCTGTGCAACACTTGTCGTCAGTTCGACGTGCCCAGACCCTCCATAAATGCGAACCCCCCCCCAAGCCTTGAAGCCCTTAAGTTTCAACCTTGAAGCCCTAAGATCTCAAACTCTGAACAGGAGCTTCAGCAGCAGCAGCATCACGCAGCTGCGTGCAGCTTTGGATCGTGGTCGTAGGCCCTCGGAATGTCTCTACTGAGCCGTGACTGACTGTAGCCTACTTCAAGGCCGGGCAGCGGTTTCAGAGTGAAGAGCTTTAGGGTTTATGGTATGCGTGGGGTTCTAGGGTTTCAGTGTTTGAGGCGAGGCTTCAGAACGGGATCTAGTCTAAGATGAGCATTTTGCATGCGTTGCCGGAGGTTGCTTTTGAAGGTATTTTGCATATTGCTACGACGACGACTGCTGCTACTACCACTACCACTACGACCACGACGACGACGACTACTACTACTACTGGTTGCCACCGCCACCACCGCCACCACCACCACCACCACAACCCCCACCTACTGCTGCTACTACCACTACCGCTACCACTGCCACTGCCGCTACCACTACCACTTCCACTACTTCTACTACTACTCCTCCTCCTGTTGCTGCTGCTCCCGCTACTACCTTTGTCTGCATGACTACTTAGCACTACCCCTGCTATTCCAGGGTGTGTATTTCAAAGCCTTAACGAAGAGCGACCCTAAACCCTTGAGCGCCGAAATCCCTAAACCCTAAACCCAGAACCCCTAAACCCCTAAACCCCTAAACCCTAAACCCCCAAACCCCAAACCCCTAAACCCTAAACCGGTACCCGGAGTCCTTAACTGGCAGGTGCCTGCCACTGGCATTGCAACAGGCCATGGCCATTGCAGCAGTCAGCCTGGAGACGCTCCGTTTCAATAACTTCGAATAACTTCATTTTTGTTGGTATTGATGAGGTTCATACATAATTAGTGATTTTTATCATCCATTGGGCTTACTATGATTATTACTTTGAACTTGTGTATTGTTGTTGATGGTGTGACAAGTGTTGCTCATTGTAGGACCAGGCTTTCTAGACTTGCTGCTGTAACCATATTATCAGTATTAATGCTTTTCCTGCTGTTGTTAGTACCGCTATTGTTCCTACTGCTATTGCTCCTATGAGTCAATATTGTTATCGTTGTTGCTGCTATTAACTGTTTACCTTATTGGCGCTATTGCTGTGGCTATTCATATCGAAATTACGATTATTGCTAGCACCAGCATTACTACAATTGAAGTTATCATTACTGAAACATTCCTTAGGGTTTTATCGTTCAGGGGCGTAAGGGTTTCGGGGTTCAGGGGTTGGTTTAATTACGGTTGAAGGTTTAAGCAGGACAGTGGCATGCACAGGAGTGGTGATCTTGAATGTGCTTCAGGCTTGTGGGGTCGCTGGTCTACACAGGCCTGAGTAGTCAGAAATAGTTTGCCCATGTGCATGCTGAATCTAAATCCCCAAAGCCGAACACTGGAGAATGCTATATACCTGATAACAACCCGACTTTGTTGCATTGCAGGGTCCCTGTATATCCCATGTTCGGGCTCATAAGAAGAACCTACAACAAAGTAGGATACGGTAGGTTACGGTATGGTGTTACAAACACAACTTCAGCCCTAAACAATTAGCTCTTTCAGACTCCAGAGCTCACGTGCTCCAAGAGGCTGGGATGAAATTTCTGAAGTCGATATAGAGCGCTCTCTGAAGCTCGGCTTTCACGTCGGGTTTTCAGAAGGTACCGTGTCAGTCAGTTAGGTCAAGAAACCGAAATCGAAAAGACACAAGCTGTAGACTATGTTGGACCAGAGGTTGGGTGCTGGGCTTGCTCTACATACAGTAAAGACACCGCCTCTCTTTCTGCGGTTAGCTCTCCCTAGTTTCGAGTAGCTTACACCCCGCACTGCACACACTAAAGTCTAAACCCGGAACCTCAAGACTTTGGAACGCTTGCAAACCCCAAAGCCCTGCAGACCTTGGCCCGATAGACTCGGATAAAGCCTCGGAGCCATGTTTAGACAGTTCAACAAACCCAACTAACCCTAAACCCTAAACCCTAAAATGTTTTAGGCTTTATGGCAACGAAAAACGGATGTAACGCCTGAAACCGAAGCCCTAAAGCTGGTGACTGATGAGGCCTCCCCAGGGCTGAAAAAGAAGGGTTTAAGGTTTAGGGTTTCAGCTCGGATTCAAAACTTGGATACGCAAACTCAAACACAAAGTCTTGCCAGCTTAGGGCTTAAATCGTAAGTCATAAACCGTTGCTGGGCTGTTGGTTTCCTGCTGGCAAGGAACGGCTTCGGAAGCTTTGAATCGGCTCTGCGCGCAGGAGCCTCACATTGCCGGCTGAGTGCTGGGGGATGTAGTTAGGGCTTTGGATTTGGTGTTCAGAGGTGGAGGAGCTGTTTACACTTTCGAGGTTTCACGCTGCCCCACAGCATGGGGAACTTGCGGTCCAAGCTGAACAGTCGTTTCTTGGAATTTCCGGATGTACGGATTGCGGCGGTGCTGGTGTGGTGGTCTTGTATGTCTTAGACTTGTACTCCTGATTTGCATGATCATTCCCTTTGAACCCTACCCTGAACCCTAAATCCTTCCTACCAGTTAGCCTGCTATCCTGGTTTTGTCCTTGCTAGGTATAGGAGGGAAAAACCCTTCCTACCAAAAGGTTCCGGGTTTGGGGGTTTCCCGCACTGGATCAGCCTCTATTGAGCGGCTTTGGCCTCGAGTCCTAGGGTTTAGGGCTTGGGGGCCTCAAGGACTAGTAGTGTCCCCTTACCTGTGGGGTCATACCCTACCATGTTTTAGGGTACCTTCGTTTCTATATAACAGATGCAAACCATGAAACTGGGTACCTGAACAAAGCGGCAGGGTATGACCCTATAGGTATAGACCCGATTACATGCGTGCTTGAATATAACCCAGAACTCTCTTCGAATTAGTAAGGTCCCCATGTTAAAGCCCTTCATCTGCATATTTGGCTTTGCGATTGTTGTTAATCCGACTATATACTATAGGCCCTTTGTGGTTTATTACTAGGGATCTGGAGGCCCGTCACATGATGCCGAAAATCCTAAGCCCCTTAGTGCTCAGGATCCGGAGGCGTATCACATGATGCTCGAAGAGCTGCTTCGGCGAGAGGTCTTCACCGAGGTTTGGGTTAGCCTGGGCTCGGCTGTGGTATGATCAGTTTGTTGGTTTTTTTAACAGATGTTTGTCAGGGTTTTCATAGAGTGGACCTTAGCTTTGCTTGGGAGTTTTGATTTCATGCATTGGGGTTAAGGCTTTACATGGGCTCTGGTGGGGAATATTGCTCCAGTCTTCGGAGTCCCCAGGGACGTAAAGCTATAGGAAGTATCCACACTTCCCCATGCAGTTCCTCAGTTTTTGGCTAGCCAATTCCACGGTTAGGGTCCTAGAACAAAGCGACAAGGTCCCTCCATCCTAAAGCCTTATAGTCCTATATACGATCCAAAAGTCCAATCCGAACTGCTGCCAGGGCTTAGCACTCGGTTTCTTGAAACTGGGTGGTTGTCAAAATTATGGTCCCTTTTTGAGTCCCTATTCTAATACGGCACCTATTATTCAGGGTACCCCAAATTGGACATTAATTCTGACAACTACACAACTTAATGTTTACCGAAACTTGGGGTCTGGAGAATCCTGACCCTATTCTTTTAATTCGGTAGGTGGTGCTCAATTTCTCGATCGCAGGGTTGTGTGGATGCTCAAGACCTCACCCTTTTTGGAGCACTGTGTTTTGAGACATGGGACAACTTTGTGCCTAAAGCTCGGTACCCGTAAAACCGGGTGGGGATGATCCTTTAAATAGTAAGCACGTCTGCACCCCAAACCATACCTGTAGTCTCTCTTGTAGTTCCGTTGTTTGTTTTAACCACTTTATATTTAGGATCCTAAAAGGCAACCAAAACAGGCACTGCAATGGAGACGATCGGCAAGCTTTAGATTCTTAGCCGTGGGTGCAAGGTCCCTGTACGGTGCGTTAGCCTCAGGATGCCCAAACCCTTCAGTTTTTAGGGTCTTTAGGGTCTAGGGCCTAGGGTCTAGGCTTTTTCAGGTTTCGGGTCTTAGGGTTCAGGGTCTTAGGGTTTAGGGGTTTAAAGTCCTGCATCCTCAAGCGAAGCATTCAGCCATAGGACATAGACCATTCGCCCCAGCAGCCTGCATGCGAAGACTCGACAAAGGCATAAATCGACAATCCCGAATGCCCAACTCCTGATCGGAGTCCACTTGTTGGGTCTTCGTTCAGGAGCTGGGTGCCCTCCTTTTGGCCAAAGCCTGAGCAATGCATTTTGAGAGCTGTCTTCATGTAAGCTTCGGGGTAGCCGTAGAAGGGCATGGAAGGGTGCTTGATGCAACCCCTTCCTTCAGGATTCCACATGCTGTGACAGTGGCGATCGAACACTGAGGAGTTGCCTTTCCGCAGCTATCCGGTGTTTCAGCTCTGGCTATACCTCCGCATCTTGTCGACGCACAGGCAGCCGTCAGTGAGAAACCTTACAGTCTTAGCACCCCCCTTCCCATCAGAAGTGGGGTCGTTGGCGCTTTCAGGTTCAGGGCACATGGTACCGGGCTGTCGCGGCGATTTGGGCCAGATTCATCTTGTTTGGGGGGATGATGTCTTCGATTCAGGGTTTAGGGTGAGGTTCATCACACTGTGGGTGCCTGATAAGTGCGGGGATCCCCGGCCCTCGAAAAAAAGATTCAATGCTGCGTCTTTTGTTTGGGCCGGGCACCGGATTGTAGCAATGAGTAGTGGTGATACTGTAGTAACAGTCAATAGCTTCGGGCCGGACAAGCTTTGCGATAATCGGTATCCTCTCAATTAAGCCCGGAGAGGAATCCCCAAAAACTAAGTTACGGATCTCAGTGAGGTCGGGCAAACTTGATTTGATACTGACCTCCAATCAGGGAAGAGCATAAGCATCGCAGTTTTTAAAGGACAACCGTGAATTCATGAGGATTTACTACCGGCGCTTGTGCGATGGTCTCCGAGAGCCGAGAGCCCTCAACCCGACAGTCTAACTTACCGGGTTCTTGTTAAGGGATTTAATTTAAGTTACCATAATAAGGAAACTAAGGAAGCCCTATTATTTACTGTAGACCCTTATTATGGTAACTTAAATTAAACTCCTAAACAAGAAACCAGCTTAGGGCTCGCGGGTTTAAATAAGGTTTAAGATTAAGTAGGAGTCGCACGGTGACCCAAACCTAGACATTGATGTGACGAGCGTTGCTGAGAGGTTTGATCTGCCCCCGATGACACGGGCACAGTTGGAGGCTCAGCGCGAAGTAAATTAGGTCCGACCGCGGCTGAAGGCTTCAAGTTCGAGGTTTGGAAGCTCTGGGGCTCAAGTTCGAGAGGAGTTGTAGAAATCCTGTCGGGCTTGGGGTCGCGTTCGCGATAGAAACAGTGGCAGTAGCGGTGCAGTACTAGTCGCCGTCGCCGTAGTCGTTTTAGTAGGAGGAGGAGGAGGAGTAGCAGCAGTAGCAGTAGCAGTAGCAGTAGCAGCAGCAGTAGCAGTACCAGTAGCAGTAGTAGTAGAAGAAGAAGAAGTACTAGTCGTACTAGTAGTACTAGTAACTAGTACTAGTAGTACTAGTAGTTGGTACTACTAGTACTATAGTCTAACAGTAGAAGTAGTGTGTGCCTGGTCTCCTTGTTGACATTTGTATGTTTGTCGTAGTTTTTGGTGTTGGCGTGGCGGCAGCGATAGTGGAGGTGCTGCTGGTAACCATACTCTTCGGCATTGTAGCCTTCGCTATAGCAAAAACAGCTCTAATTTCGCTTCAAGCACAAAAATGTGTAGCTCTGTTTTGCCACTTGAAAGCTACAGGTACTGCTATCTTAAACCCAAGCCCCAATGTAGTATCTCGCACCACGAGTGTCTTGATGGCTCTGGGCGTGGAGTGCTGATGATTTGTCGAGTTATTGGTCCTAGCCCAAGCGGAGGGGAAAGGACAATAGCTGCATGGAGGGAGGCTGCGCCAGAGATGAAGGTCACGTCAGCAAGACAGGGATGGTTGGTACTACCGTTTCTTGTGTCAGACCAACCCTTATGGCTTCAAACGAGCAGGTGCAGCAACCAAGTCATGTTGTGCTTCTCGAGAGTGTGGAGTTGGAGGCTTCAGATCCTTTAATTTTCGTTCAAGCTCCATTAGGAAGTGTTAGATTTGAGGGTTTAGGTTTAGAAAGTTTGCGCGTGTGTTCGAGCTTTCTCTGCCGGGACGAAGCCACGCAGCAGCTCAAGCTTCATATGTAAAACCTTCAGCTTCCAAACGTTAAATGCCGGATGTGACTGGATCGCTGTCAAAGACCGAGGCTGTCGCAAACCTTCGCTCTCTCTGCACGCCCACGACCAAATTCAGGACAAATCGATGTTTTACCGGACTTGTGCGTCACCGACTATGTGTAGAGAAAACGAGAAAGCAAGGTCTTGGCAACAGTGCGAAGCGGGATCAACAAAAACAGAATCAGAGGCACAACTGTTCAGTTGCATGTATGCTTAAATCTGTGATTTTATTTGTTGTTTGTCTCTGTCTCCGTCTCTGTTTGTCCCCCTCTCTCTCTCTCTCTCTTTCTCTCCTCTCTGTCGCTCTCCACCCCTAAACTTTCTGCCCTAATGCTAAATCGCGAACCGTACCCTCAACCCTGAATCTTAAACCGTACCATATACGGGCTACACCAGACTTGAAGGTTTCGCTGCCTCACGTCACCATGCTTCGTAAACTTCTGGGCTTTGGAGTACCATACTTCAATACTTTTTTTCTTAATGGAACCAGTGTGAAATAAAAGTTTATGCTTTTTTCTCCCTGGTTACGTCAAAGCCCAGAAACTGTAAGGCTTTAGGGTTGAGGGTGACAGTTAGTTATGTAGTGGAAGGCTTTGGGGTTGAGGGTTACAGTTAAGTCTGTGAAGATGATTGCAAGTCGTTGTCGGGCTAGACCTGGGTCTACAGTGAACCGCTCGGGAGATGTGTTATTTAAGCCCTAATCACAGCGCCGCCTTGAGATATGTGAGGTATGTCATAGAGGAGCTCACGACTTGAAGTGCTTTCCATTTCTAGTCGGGTATAGCATAACATAGCGTAGTATAGCATAGCATCGTATAGCATAGCATAGTATAGTATAGTATAATATAACATACTTAGTACCTGAGTGGATACACTTTACACTTTTTGGGATAATACTACCTACTATAATACAGAAAGTGTATACTTTTGGGGGCTTATGAACTCAGCAACTAAGCATATAAGTGCCAGAACCGGAACCCTATCAATCTGAAACACATAAATTCCAAGACCGAGCGCGAAGCACTTGTGACAGGACCTCATCATTCCTCCTCCGAAGCGTTTGCTGTGCAGCAACCTCGGTTTAGGGCCTAACGGTTTAGGGTTTAGTTTTCAGGGTTTAGGGTTTCGGGGCAAGTCCGAGGGAGGGTTGTGCTCATTTCGTGGCTCTCGCAGATGGCCTGTAGCTTAGAACAATGTAAACCCAGAGAGTCCAATGCCATCCAATGCCCCTAAATTATGCGACATACCCTTAATTATAAGGCTTTTTGTTTTTGTGATTGGAGACCTATTCTTGGCTTAAGGGGTAGTGAGCGCTTTGGGCAAACTTTCCCTGTCCAAACTCAAGGCGATTCTCACTGCAAACTGGCTGCCGGACTGGATGCTGGGTTCTGGTTTCTTCCTTTCATGTTCATGTCGAGGAGTTAAGCCCTGAGCTGGATAGCCTGGAAACGGGATGTGTGCTGTGTTGACACCTAGTGGCCTGGCGCATTCATGACGCACTGCGTTGATGATGCACTTGTATTCCAACCTTTGCTTGTTGCTGCATTTGTAGACGTTGTCTTACTTGCTCCACTCAGGAAGGGTGTGATATAGAGCAATGTTTGCGAGGTGGCTTGGCACCTGGTCAAGATCAAACCCTAGTCCCTAAACCGATTATAAGTCCTGATTGGCCCCTGAGGAGCCGAAATTAGTCAAGCAATGCAGGTGGCCAAACTGGGGGGAGGGGGGCATCCTTGGTTTTGGTCATAGTAGAAACCCCTGCGGTTATGGAAGTGCTTTGTAGATATACGTTATGTTGGGTCAAAGGGTGTCGTAGATGAGCCTTGAGGGCTTGGGCCGAATAGTCTTGCTATTTCGAACAGTTTGCTTTTCAACCCTAAACCCTACACCCCTAAACCCCTGCAATGCGGGCCTCGTCCTTGCTAAGTAGGAGGGAAAAACACCCCTAAACCCTTGACCCTAAGCCCTAAACCGCGTGATGACCGAGGCAAGGTCTAGAGTTTACATGCCCGGCCTCACCTTCAAATTTTCCTAAGCCGAGCAGCTCAGCCCTTTAAACCCTAAGCCCGAATCCGAGAAATGCTACCCATAAGCCGCCGACGCCCTTCAGCTCCAGCATATCATCTCCATGCCCCAGACGGGTAGACCCCGGAGCCAGTCCCCAGAAGCCCTCATAACCCAAAGAGCTCAATTGCGAGTAGACCTTGATTCAGGAGTTAAACCTCCCATCACAAGGGGCCCTCATAATCCCGAAGAGCCCAGAAGAGCCAAGTAGCCCTAAATTCAGGAAATAAACCTTCGATCACACGGGGCTTGCTATTGAATTGAGGTATGTGCCTTACCTACGGGGGATTAAGCCCGGGTCTTTCAAATTTAGCCCGAGCCCCGAGAGGTACCTTTAAATCATAACAAGGACTTCCTTAAAGTGTAGGATGTAAATATAAATATATATATATATATATATACATACATATACATATATATATAATAAATAAATAAGTATATATGTATATATATACATATATATATATATGCTTTTATTTATTTTTATATGTACCTTCCTGAATTCATGGCATACGGAGCCCAGAAAAGCACTGCAGAACCCGACCGAAACTCTGTAAACCCTCTTCTTCAAGCCCTCCCCCCGACGTTGTAGGGTGTATAAAGTAAAAGGGTGTTGGAGTCTATATGGCACCTTCACAAAGGAGACCTGAGCCCTACACCTCAAACCCTTAACCCCTAAACCCCCAAAGCCCCTAAACCCCTGTACCCCTAAACCCTAAATCCCTACACCCCTACACCCTCAACCCATAAACCCCCAAACCCTAAAAGCCCTAACCATAGGCGCTTTTGGAGTCCCTGGGGTCCCGCAAAAAAAGGTTGGCGCGGAAGGCCCGGCAAAGTCGGAAGCGCCGAGTCGCCATCGCTACAATGCCTCGCCCTTACGAAAAGCGCAGCCCTGTCTCTATCTTTCTCTCTTTTTGTTGTTTTGTTTTTTCTCTCGCTCTCTCTCTCTCTCGCTCTTTTTGTTGTTTTGTTTTTCTCTCGCTCTCTCTCTCTCTCTGTCTGTCTTGCTCTTGCTCTCTGTCTCCATATAAGAAGATATATAATCATATATATATATATATACGAATGCAGAGAGAGAGAGAGTGTGGCTTGTGCTGCTGAGCTGCTGTTCATGATGATGGTTATGATGGTGGTGCTTAGGATGATGTTGTTCTTGTAGTCGCTGCTCTTTTGCATTATATTGATTTGTGCTGTTCTCTGCCGTTCTTGTGTTTGTTCCGGCAAATGTTGCCCAGAAATAGTGGTAGTCGTAGCAGCAGCGCCAGCAGTAATTGAAAGTCGCTACAGTGGTGCGGAGGAGCTGCAGTGTTGTGGTTGTTGCGAGCTTCTCTTCGTACATCTCCTGGTAACAAAGCATCTATGGTGGATGTGCTGTGGTTTATGTCTTTTTTCCGGTGGTTTATCCTCAACCCTAAAGGCCAAGCCCTAAACCTAAGTGTCACTTTCTTCTTTGAAGCCTTTCTACAGTATTTATACTATAATTAGTACATACTAAAACATAACCAATTTTGTATACACGAGTATGTAGTACTACTACATTTGTATACGACACTGTACTATATCATACTACCATATGTATATATATATATATATATATTCTCACATACACATACAATGCATAAACTTTGGTGTGTACTACACTACACCATAATCCTGCCCATACGCACTTTGAGCACCTACACAAAAGCTACTCCCAGGTCCTGGGGGTGGGTGCCTCAGATTTGCCCTGCACCGGATGCCGTGTTCAGGGTCTACCTACTTGTTTTGGATGTTTAAGGTTGTGGGCTAGGGTCTACCGAGTAGGGTTTCTAGGGCTCATTGTTATGATTTCCTGACAACATTTGATTGACAGGGTCGAAAATAGGGGCCTTAACAATTACCTATACTATATTTATATTGTAATGGCCCCAACACCCATTTCAAATTATTAAGCCTTTCAAAGGAACACTTTAAGGGAACCCTATTCTAATTATTAAAGCCCCTATATTAGGGCTTCGGGGTTCCAGAACTTCCAGGAGAAGCAGACTGGGAGCTTTGCTTAGAGGGAGGATCTGATATGGGAGTTTCCGAAAATTAGGGGTACCTTACAGTTCCTTTAAAGGGTTACTATAAGGGTACTATAAGGGTTCCTTTAAAGGGCTCTCTCAGGGTTTAGAGTTTCCGAAAATAAGTGGCATCTTATTTCGGGGTCCTTATAATAAGGATCCTACGATTTAGGGTACTATATTAGGGTCCCCTATTTTTGGAAACTCCCATATCTCGGGCTGAGGATTCGCACTAGGTGGGGATGGTCGAAAACGTGATCCTCTGTAACCCTCATCCGCTTTTTCGCCCTTTCCAGTGCCTGCTTGCTGCTTCGGGTTGCTCATACCCTATAGGGCTCCAAGTATACAAATAGTACCTACTTCGGGGTTTAAAGTCTTTAAAAAGGTACCAACTTTGGGCTATTTGGGGCCCCAGAGATTCTCGGCTTTCGATTGTGGGCCCCATACGCTTTTCTTCGGGGCCGAAGTTCGAGGGGCCCGAGGTGATGTCGACCCTAGGCCTTTAAAGCCCAAGGGAGGCGAAGCCCAAAAACTACCAGGGTCTAAATACTTAGAATAGGGTCCCTTTTTAGGGTTCCTTAGAGGGTTCCATTATACTTTTTATTATTTATTATAAGGGTTCTCGTTCTTAGTGGGGAAGGAGAGAATGGATTCTGGAGACTATTATGGGGAATTATATAGGGACTACTGGACTACTATAGGGATCCATTCCCCCATTCCCTACCAAGCACCAGACGGATGACTTGGGTTTTGTCGATCGCTTCGGGCTCGATGTTTGGGATGCATGATTTTGGGCATTTGCTTTGGCCGTTTCGACTCCTACCAAGCCACGAACACTAATGTACACCCTTAGACTTCGAAAGTCCCTATAACGACGCAGCCACCGTCTAAAACCGAAGCGAAACCCAACCTATGACCCCGAAGCCCTAAATCACTGTACTAGGTGGCACTTCGGGAAATTGTGTAATTTCCCCTTATGGTCCTATAGAGGTACCTGTTCATCATTACTTTTGGGGGGCCCGGAAACTACAACCCAGTGTTTCTGTTCAGGCCGGAGACTGCCAGAAGGCTTCGGCTGTGGCTGTTGGTAGTGCAGCAGGTGCACATAGCAGCTTTGCAGTTCCTTTATGGTTTAGGGGTTGAGGGTTTGGGATTTGAGTATGGTTTAGTGTTCCTGTAGCTATCAGATTAAATATTGTCATCGATGTCTTCCTCTTCGTGCTCGTCGCAGCAGATGCAACGGAAGCAGTTTCGAGAAGCTTATGCCGAAAGGGCCGGGTGTGTGACCAACCATAAAGTTTCGCGCCATGCTGCTTAGGCAAGCATGCACGGACATCATTACTAGGTTCAAGATTATAGTACCAGGGTGCGGAATTGTTGGTGGTGCAGGAGATGTTCTGCCTGCTTCAGGGTAGTAGGGTAAGGGTAGTGGTTTGATTAGAGTTCTCAGGGTTTCTGGTGCAGGGTTTTCGTGTCTTTTTAAATGTTTGAATGAATCCAGAGGGTGATTGTTTGCAGTGCCTTTCAGCAAAGCTCGCTTTGGACCTCGGTACAGTGCTGCCATCCCGGGCACAAGGAAGCGACTTCCGCCACAAGCAGTGTTTGGTTTCGGGCTTAAAGCAGATGTCCATTTTTGACGATGGAAGATTCGATTGAAGCAGTGTGCATTGAATCAGCCGATGTCGATTGAATGTATACTCAACGGGCCTGGGAAACTTGCTTCCGAATTCCCCTGCAGAACAGGCTTGGTGGCACTAGGGTCATGTCACGTCGTGTTCCGCGGTGCCTACATGAACCTAACATACAGGAGTTCGTTTCTCCGCTACCAACCCAGCTGAGCATCTTTTAGATCTCAGCAGCCCGCAAACCGGGAGACTACAATTTTTGCTCAAGCAGCAGCGAAACAACAGACATTGACCATGCTGCTGTTACCCTCATGCACCGCTTTCCCGTGTGTCTGATTACTGCCAATCTGCCGCTTCTCCTGCCTTCTATGCGTACGATGAGAGTATGTGTGAACATGCTACTTTCGCAAGTATTTCACTGCCAAATCAATGCGGTTCTGCCCTTGTTGCGGAGATGTAGCCACACGTCATGAACAAGCAGCATCGACATAGTTACTGCCCCAATTGTGTCATTAATGCTCGACGCAAAACCCAAACCAAGCTTATTGCTGCCTTCCAATGCAGGATACGTCAAACAAGCCAGAGCACATTGGGAAAACCTTGCAGATCCACCCTGACACGATGATGCTGAACCCTAAGCCTTAAAAAAACCGACCCTTCCAACTTCGAGATACCTCACACGGTTCAAACTGAACTTCGTTCCTCTCCCAACAAGAAACAGGGCCCACCGTAGAGCTGTCATAGAGGAGTCCGAAACCCCAAACTCTAAACCCTCACTCGCGAATCCTATATCTTGAACCCGCAATCCTGAACCCTAGACCCTGAACCTCATCTATTCCGCATGCGGTAATGTCGCGACGGCCAGCTGTGCCACGCCGGAAGGCGCTGCTTACTTCCTCAGGTGTTTAAATTGTTACTTTACACTTGCCTGTAGAGGATTTGGTCGTCTTTGGATGTACGCTGATTGTGCTAGAGTCTCACGACGACCACGACGGCCAATAACTTGGATCACGACGACCCGCACGACGACCACCAGGACACCACGAAGAGACCAACAAGAGAACACCAGAAGATCGCGACGAGACCTCCAGCAGAGCACCCAGAGACCACCAGGAAACCATAAAAAGAACACCAGGAGACACCATCGAGGATAAGAGCCCCAAACTGCTTCCTTCGAGGTTGCAGTAAGGTTGGGTTTCGAAGCATTAAGCGAGCATAGGTGAAAAGCTTCTGGGTCGAGTTCCCCAGCAGGGATCTTTAGTTTTGGACATGGGATCCCAATCTTCAGGGTCAGCCGTCCTTAAATTAATATTGGCTTGAAGTTCGCCGCGAACGCCGACACCGACACAGTGTACCTTGGGATACGTTAGACCTTGGGCTTCACCCTTACCACAACCGAAACCTCATCCCCAACACCGCGAAGCCCGAAAGTCTGGTGATGAGTTGCAGCTCGAACACCCGAACTACTACCTACTGTACTCCAGCGCTCCACATATCCCTCTGTTCAAGACCATCAGGGCTCTAGCAAGTTGGTTTGTTGTGGGGCTGTTTTCTCCCAACATAATCCAGCCCTCCAAATACTACCCCTATAAAGGACCCTTAACGGACACCCTTAAAGGAACCCCTATAAGGGATCTATATCCAGGGAGCCCAAATCTCGAAAATCCTGAGTAACCTCAATCCCTGACCCCTTGCACCCTATAATAATTCCTAAACACCCCAAAACCTTGTAAATTTCTTTAGACCTCTTGAAGTTTCCTTCTATATAAAGCCCTCGGTGCCTATACCTCTCGAGGCTCCGGGCTGGCGAAGTTATGGCGAAGCGTTCCTCGGACAGAATCTTCCGTGTTTTAGGGTTTAGGGGTTTTGTAGCTTGTAAGGGTCTACCTTGGGTACTGCCCCCACTCTGTAACAGGTGGATGACATTTGTAATATTGGTACATGTAGCCCGTAATATGACCCCGAATTTAGACTGTTACAGGATGGGGGCACTGTGCAGGGTCTACTGAGTTTACGTGGTTTTACACCTTGCAGGGATTCGTCGGGTGTTTCCAGCTTTTCTTGGGGTTTAGAAGGGTTCGTACGAGTAAGGCTTCAGAGATTGATGTTCAGGATCTTGTCGCAAAGCCGGAGAAAGCTGAAAGGGTTTAGTGTTAAACAAATTTCTTAAGCCTTTAGATGCTGCATGGAGAGACACCGTAGCGCCCGACATTCATCGGAGATGGCGCTACAGAAAGCTTTAGCCATCTTAAACCCTAGAGCAATCGAAGGCAGCTTGAACTTGACGGTTTAGGTTTTAGGGTTTAGGGTTCAGACTTCTGGCTAGACTTGAGTCCAGTAGCTGAAAGGGTTTGGGTTTTCAACAACACAAACAATCAAGTCGCAACTCACAAGTCCTGAAGCCTGACACTCCCCACCAGGCGCTTGCGACAAAACTTGAAACTGCAGCAACTCACATGCGCACTGTTTTTCTCCTAGATATAGAGCCCGCAAAGAGACATCCATGGTCCAGAAAAGGAGCCTGTAGACCGAAGTCCTGACCGAAAGTATTCTTGAAGCCAGAAGCTTTTGAAGCAGAAAGCCGGGACCGGCGAATGCAGGGAGCTAGATTCGCCAAGCCCGAGGAAGTGGAGTCGGAGTCTGATACACGGTTTCATGGGGGCTTTAGAAGCCTAAACCCGTAAATCCGCAACCTCACCTAAGACCTGCGAGTTGCCTCCTTTGCCCACATCTTCGAGGGACCTTCCCTAAACCCTAAAGTGTTAAAGCCTTACCCAGCTCCTTGCACGAACCGAAGCGCCAGGCCGCAGACAGCTCTGTAGCCGCAGCAGGGTGCTGTTTGGCAGCTGCAGCCTCAGCACGGGTCTGAATTCTCGAACTCGTGACTCAAGCAAGTTGCACCAAAACGTTTTAAAGTAGAATCCATGCTCTACTATCCCTGAAGGGCGAAACCCTTTGCGAGAATTTCACAGGACCGTTGACAAGGCCCGGAACTCGATCGACATGCACTGCAACATGCAGAAATAACTTAGACCATACAGTGGTGCTCCCTCCGATACCCTACTCCGGGGCTTTGTCCCATGTGCAGTGGGCCCAGTAAGTTTCTCCGTGCATTGCTTTCTGATAAAGACTGCGGCCGCGTTAACGTTCTGGGGCGTGTGTTCATGGAACGACCAAGTCCCGAACAATACTCGTTGCTTGGGGTGCACAATTCTCCCCAATATACGCCCGAACCGTACGGATCTTGGTAGAGATCAGGGTTTCGGTTTAGGGTTGCGGAGCTGTCAACTACAAAGGCGCTCCGCTTCTAGCTGCCAAGTTAGAATTCGATTTTGGCAGCTCGACCTTAGAGGGTTCCGGGACAACAAGACCATAGTTGAAGAAGGAGGCCTTTTTTGCCAATGGACTAGCTGGCCTAGTTACCCTTTGGTTTCGGGTAGGATTTTGGAACTCTGGGTAATCGAAGACGCAGAGTCGCCGCGAAGCCTTTGAAAAGTCGTGCTTGACGTTGAGGCCGTCGCTCACGCTTCGTAGTCCACGTGTAGGGTTGAGGGCCGAGGAAGCCGGAGCCCCGAGTGCGAGTCCGTAATCTTATGGGTTTAGGGACGTATGAGCGACATACAGGGCTGCCAGCCGTTCGTGATGCAGCAATCCGGCCATGAAAGCTGGCAGCGAAAGATATAAAGGCCTAACACCTTTCAACCGTATCGAAACTACGAAGCCAACCCCTCGCAAAAGTCGAAATAATTCGTACTGGTATCCCTTATAGTCCCTTTCACAACTACATCAAGTTCACCCCCCCTCTCCCCTCAAGCCTATTCTATGTAAACACTCTTCCTTTTACTCCGAGAAGTCTTCCTTCGATCGGATCTTGAGCCGAGCATCCGAATCTCAGGCCTAACTCTTCTGGCATTCGCCCCACTGATAGCCATACTCTGGGGCAGTGTCAGGCTCGCGCCGGGGTTTCGGTTTTGGCTTCGGGTTTGGTTTAGGGTTTATAAGGATTAAGGGGTGGAGTTTGGACTATTTGGTGGAAGGTTGTTTGGTTTTAGGTTCAACCGTTGCAATTACGGACATAGCAAGGTCTCCTGCGAGGGCCGCATGAGAAGGATCCGTGCAGTAGCCTAAAGCCCTAAGCCCACCCCAGAGTGAGCATTTCCTGTAGTTCTGAGCGCGCCGAAAGACCTCTTCTGGCTTGTCCGAGTTGCCCCAAACCCTAAACCCTAAACCATTCCTAGGGCACGTCTTTGTCAGCAACTTGAGCAACCCCGAGTAGATGTGTCTCACTCAGCAGACCGCGAACCACATGCCTCGCCTGGATTGTCCGAGTGTGAGCGCCGAAACCTTAAACCCAAAAACCCTGAACTCTAACCCTAAACCCTAACAGACCACTGCCCAACGGACCACGTGCCGCACTTCTCACTCCCACGCGTCGTCACCAGCACGTTTACTGCTCCGGCTGTGCTTTCTAAATGCTTCAGGGCCCCTTGAACTATCTTGTGCCATAAACCAGTGTTAATTTCTGTTTCGGGGTTTGATGGGTTTGTCTCCCCACTTCTTAGCTTCAACCGTTGTTTTCGGTGAAGCCTCGGAAGCAGCTTTGCCATGGCCTCAACTGTGAACAGCACTGGGTCAGCTACATGCTGCGCGGGAATGGCTTGCAGATGACATATTCTTTTCTGAAGAGACGAGCGTCACAGCCTGGCGACGTTATTTGGTTTTGAGTTGGGCTTCTTCAGCACTGCCCATTAACAATACAACTGCATGAAATATACGCGATGGCTGCTTTGATTACAGCTCTCTTACACAGAACAGCTGTCAGGAGAACTGTAATCCTAGCGCCTTTACACGGTATCTGGAAGAAGAGAGCTGGCCGTAAGCAGTGCATGTGAGACGAGCAGCAGTAGCAGGCAAACAATGCGGTCTGGATCTCTGCGGTGTGCTCATCCTGAATCGCATGCTGAAAAGGTGTGAACAGCGCTTCTCTGTTTTACTAGCTGGCTGGGGGAGGGCCACAGATGGTGCAAGGCATGACATGAACGGCAGTTTGCTGAGCAATGATGCATGATGACTGAATTTCTGAATTGGGGCCTATGCCAAATGTGCATTCTGCATTGAATGGAAGCTGCGGGTTTTCGGCTGCGTGGAGACATGCTGAAACCTTGGTGACCTGCCTAGTTGAAGAATGTCGGCTGAGAGAGATGAGCAACAGATTCACTGTTAAACAGTGATGGCCCGTGAGACCCAAAATGGGATTACCAAAGCCGTAAAGGTTGCGAACACCTCCTGATTGTGGGTCATCAAGTTACTTGCTGTGAGGAGGGAGTAATTGGCTGTGAAAGCCCAGCTGTAGTCTACAGTACAACCAAGACACCCTGCAATGCGGGCTTCGTCCATGCCAAGTAGGAGAAAAAAAACCCTAAAACCCCAAACCCTAAACCCTAAAACCCTAAGCCCGCCGTTCAAAACAGAGGTGGCAGAGCCGCTTCACCGAGCCTTCGAAGGCTCTCCAGGACTTCTTTCGTTCGGAGGCTGGGCTTCGAGGGTTCGTTTTTTGAAGGTTTAGGGATCTAGGGTTTAGGGTTTAGGGATAAGTATTCCCTTCCGAGTTCCTTTGAGGAGATATATATGGGTTGTAGAGGTAATGGGTTTTGAGCTTTTAGGTTTAGGGGGTTTGGAGTCTGGTTGTAGGCGCGTTATGTAATCGTTAGACTAGGGATTTGCTTTGGATTTTGCGATCTAACACGGGGACCTAAACCCTTGAAGCCTTTAAAGCCTTGCAACCCAATCCCCCTGAGAAAATTCCGCTGTCATTTGCCCAAACCGTTGCTTGCTTTTTGGATGTTGAGTTCGGGCGGTTCGGGTGTTCGGGTGCCATCTGCATGTGGGATGTCATTACAGGACCATGTGTAGTCTTTGTGTGCTACCCTTCAGACCGGGTTCAGAAAGCCAATCCCTGATATGTCCTGGTATCCGTTAGGACTGTGGATTACGGGCTCCAAACTCTTAGGGTTCTGAGTGGTGCCCGACCCCCATAAGCGACTGGCTGCTCTAGCGGTGAACGGCTGTTGGGTGGGCCTTCCCACTCCTGCGGTAGCTTCAGAAAGTCCGGGACTCAGAGACCCTCGTAGAGAAGAACCCGAAATATGGCAGGTTTAGAGAACCTCAAATACGGTACTTTGGTTTAGAGAGCCTAAAATATAGTGCGTTTGGTTGTCCATATCATGTCGGTCTTCCACGTAGCAGGGACACAGCCTGCCTGTGAGGCCGATGCTGCGGTCAAGGGGACCATAGCAGACGTACCCAGCTACGTGCACGAGCAGCTTCCGGTGGCTTAACTCCGTGACCCCAAACGTCCCAAACCCGCAGAGCCCAACACCCCTTTGAATTCCGGAATACCACCGCTAGACCCTCAGACCCTGCAACCTTGAAGTCAGAAAACCCAATGGCCCCATAGCCCTACAAACCTGAACACTAAAAGTCCTTTTTGACAGTAAACTACCCTAAACCCTAGGCCTTAAACGATTAAGACCCAATGGAAGGAGTCGTTCTGGGAGAGCAGAGGGTTGGCCCAATCGAAGCTCAATATCCCTAAATCAAGGAGCATAAGGCTTAGAATCAGAGGGCTTTAGCTACAGGAAGTCCGAAAGTGATAGGATTTCATCTATCTTACCTCAATTTCCTAAAGGGCCAAAAGCAAGAGGAAAGAGTGAGCAGGGAACCCAGGGGGCCCAATACACCTGCTGAACCAGGAAAATTATGCTAAACAGTGAGGGGCTTCAGAATATGAGCTAAAGCTGGGGGTTTAGGGCAGGTGGAAAGCCTATTCCTCATATTACGGTGTAGTGTTTGGCTTCTGGGGAATGTTCTTTCCCCTACTTTGGGTCTAAAGCTTCATGCAGGCCCTGGTGCGCAAGCCCCAATCCCTTAAACCTTGAACCTCGGAAGCCCAAATTTCTTGTCCGTGGCTCAAAGGGTGCAAAGGGCCGCCCAGGAGAGAGAACATCGCATGGCTGAGGGAATGGTGTCGGACCCAACCTCAGCACACAAAATCTATGATGTATAGTATTACCGGCGAGTTATCGGTTCATTTAAGGTTCCAAAATCCAAAAACAGTCCAAACATTCGAGCTTCCCTTCCTTGAAAATGGCTTGGGAATACACCCCCGCAGCCGAAGTGATTATCTTCATTGCCTATTTATTGTAGCAAGGATCGACAGGTTTATGCCCCGGTATTATGCATAAGGCTGCATTCCCCACACCCTAGACCTGAACAAGCCAAAAAGCCCAAGTCCGCCACCTGGCACCCCTGCAGCAGCAGCACTCCCTGACACAGTTGCGGAAATTTTCCCAGCACACCGCCGTGACTCGAAACCCTAAACTCTGAAGCCCCACCACGGCCGGACGACCGGTAAACTTAGGCTAGATGAGATTTCCGATATCCTAAAGATGGCCGCACGGGACCGATCTCGCTCCGCGGTGGTGCGCGCGTCCCCACGTGCTCCTGCTAGAGAAAGTAGAGATTTAGGTTTTCGGGGTGTGAAATTCATGTTGTATGCTTTGGACTTTAGGTATAGACTTTAACTTGTTTCCAGATCATTACGTTGCGATTCTGGTCTTACTTATAGACTCAAGTCTTTATGACGTGGTCATAGGCTTATTGTCTAGAACCAGAAACCATGCCTGAACTCTAAACCCTACACCGTGATCACAGCTGGGTGTTCTTTTTTCCGGAGCCATGAGCCCCAGTTCTGGGCCTGTGACTCTATGAGGGTAGTTCTCTAAAGTAGGGTGCGTTTTCAGGTCCCCAAATAGTACGGTACCCTTATGACAAGGACCCTACGACTACAAGGGACCCTACCCATAAACATGAACTGGAAGGCATCGGTTCTTTTTGAGGAACTTACTTGAAGTTATCCTAATAGGGGCCGATGGTGAGGAGTGGGGTTTCCTTAGCATGGTAAGCAAAACTAAGTTCTTCTCACAAGCTTTTCCCCTCAGGCACGCCATCCGAATCCAAACCTTTGCAAGTGTTTTCTTTCAAGACCCTTTCCGGGCTTGCGGTCTAAAGAGGGATGTAATGTTTCAGGAACTCCAGACTTTGGCTAGCTTACAAAGAGTTCAGCTCTAGGGCAAAAATGGAGCTGGAAATCTGAAGCTCTAAGTAAGCTGCGCGTGTGGCGGAGTCCGAGTTGCGACAGCGTACGTAAGCTAGGGGGTTCATATTGGAACTGTTTGCTCCATTATATGCAAAGTATGCTCAGAACTCATAACACATTATCCGCTCAAGCCCTATTCTATTGTCTAAGTTCCCTACAGCACCCTGACAACTCCTAAGCCCTAAACCCTATCGAAAAAACTGAAGCCTTAGGGCCAGGTTGAACTCCGAGTCTCGCCACCTGTAGACCTAGATCTTCGATAGCGGGTGGGGGCCTTCTCATGTCGGATCTCTTTGAGGGCCCTGAAGCCTTAAGATCAGAGTTGGGCCTTCGGCTGGGATATGTAGACTGTCGTTCACCTCAGCAGCTGGTTCGGCAACTTTCTGTGGCTCGTTTGAATAGGATTAGAGGTGCCCTACCAAAGGCCTTGACAACAGTGTAGTATAAGGAAAGTCGGGTTAGATGTGCCCCAAACAAAGCGGGCCTTAACATCACTACAGCTTTGGCTCATATATACCAAACAGGTTTATCGCACCAGATGTAGAGCAGACATCTTTCTAAATGTGTTTTTGTCCTGAAGGAATGCCCTCAGTGCTTTGCTCAGGTCCTGCTGCGGCCACAGTCAAGGCCTTCGACGAGAAGGCTACTGTAGTGGGCGCCAGCATTGATTTAGGATTTAGGGCCCAGGCTTTCAGGGCTTTGGGCTTAAGGTTTGAGGCAGATTATAGTGTTGTTGTCTCCACCAGGAGCCCACAATGGCCCTTTAATGGAGCCCTTATGGTCCTTAATAGTGGGGTTTGGGGGGTATAATACGGGGTAGTTGGGGGGTCTAGGTAAGTAGGACTTCAGGGTTCGAGGGTTTTTGTTTGAACCAAGGTACACAACACAGACAATCATCCATGTAGAAGTACGGCATTGGAGAGGCAGGCATGGCATTGCTATACCTCCCCTGTTCAGGGGTTTAGGGTTTAGGGTTAGTATCAAAAGTAAAGACCAACATCGCAATTGTCCAACATCCGGTGGTTGTGATGAGTGTAGGCCGTACGGGGTATACGGCTTTTGCTAATGGTCTTCTCCTGCCTTGCCCAGGTTTTATGTTTAGATACGAAGACAACCTTGAAAAAAAAACAGACCCAGGCCAGCAGATGTTGAACATGAAGGCCCGACAGCACCAAGCTTCCGTGGGATTTAGGATGAGAAAAGCCCCTAATGTACTCCCATCGTTTGCCACTGCAACCCAGCTCCCCATTGCACTTCCTCCCGTTTTGGCCTCCTGACTTTGCACCAGAAGCCCTAGTCTAGTCGATTCAAAAAGCCCTGAACCCTACCCTTCGAAGGACCCAGACCAAGGGGGCAGTATTCTCCGGAAGACGGCATCCATGGTGGAGAATGGGTCTCCCATGCACATGTCGAGGAGGAACAAGTTTGCGGCTCGGCCGAAACCGGAATGATACGGAATCACTCCAGGACATGCTGAACCCATAAATCAGAAACCCCAAGCCAACACCCCGCTTATGGGATCTTCACCAAAGGTTTGGTGTGTGAAGTCGAAGTTCGCGCGGCCAGATGGGTCCAAGCTGCCCCTCGGCTGCTGCTGAACCCTAAGCAGGGTTGGGTTTCGAGTTTGTGGTTTCTTGACAGCTTTGGAGGTTAAAGCGGTATTGCTTAGTGTTTTGGGATCTAGGAGGTGAGGACAAAAAAAAGCTTTCGTCCCTGCAGACATCAGAGGGTGCCTACCTTGTAGGGATTATGATTTAAGGTTTGGGGTTTAGATCCCAAAAAAGCAAAGAAAAGGTTTACCTTGACCCCAAATAACCTACCTTTCTGAGGACTTATATATATATATATATATTTAAACAAACCATAATAAGGCACCCCAAAACGATAGGCTTCATAGGGTCCAGCTAGGGCTTGGTTTAGGGTTCAGGGTTAAGGGTTTAGGGTTAAGGGTCTAGGGTTTAGGGTTTAGGGTCTAGGGCTTAACTTAGGGTTTAGGGTTTAGAGTTTAGGGTTTAGGGTTAAGGAGTTTAAGGTTTAGGTTTAAGGGTCTAGGGCGAAACCCAAGACTGTCTTGGAGGACTCTTCCCGGCAAGCATCACAAGAGCGTCAGGGGCCTGAAAGTCTTGAACACAAACGAACGAAGGAACAAACAAAGGAAAGCATCATACATCATTCGACACCCTGAACCCTATAAGCTCTAAATTCTAAGCTCCAAATCCTAATTCGCCTAAGCCATCTACCCCCAGTAGTGAAGCACTTCTCCAAGGGGCCCATACATAATACCATTATGGAATTAAGCCCCAAAAGACCATCCACAGCATGGTTGTCGGGGCCCAAATTCCATAATAGTAGTACATATGGGAGTTTCCGAAAATAGGAGGCCCTAATTTACCCTAAATAGTAGGATCCCTATTGTAAGGGCCCCAAAATAAGGTACCCCTAATTTTCGGAAACCCCCATATGGACCCTCGACCCTAATAAAACCCTAAACCCCTAAACCCCCAAACCCTAAACTCTATATGGACCCTCGAGGTACTCCTACAACCCTAAGCCGTACAGCCCTTAAAAAGCCTAAACTAGACCCCAGAAGCCCTAAATCCCTTAAGCTCCCAACCCGAACAAACCTAAGCCATTTAACCCTAAGAAGAAACAACCCTAAACCCCTGAACCCCTAAACCCTAAACCCTATACCCCTAAATCCTAACCCCTAAACCCCTAAACCCTAAACTCTATACCACTAAACCCTAAACTTTATATGGGAGTTTCCGAAAATTAGTGGTACTTTCTTTTGGGGGTCCTTATAATAAGGATCCTACTGTTTAAGGTACTATATTTGGATCCCCTATTTTCGGAAATTCCCATATGGACCCTCGAGGTACTCCTACAACCCCGAGGATGCCTGGCAGGACCCTCGCGACACACATCGCGCAGTCACCAACACCATTGTTTGCCCCTTGGGATTCGAGGGTTTAGGGTTTTGGGTTTTGGGTTTAGGGTTTTGGGTTTAGGGTTTTGGGTTTAGGGTTTAGGGTTTGTCAGGCGAGGGCGCGCGCTAGGGTGTGAAACACCCCGGGCCGCGCGCTCGCGTTGCTAGTACACCCACCCCGGCCACCCAAACTATACTCTATTAGGGTTTAGGGTTTCTTAGCTTATTTTTTCCATTGCATTATTTCTTTTCTGGTGTGATTTCAGATTTACTTACCTTTCGGGCTCCTGGAGGTCCGAGGCCTATTGAAAAAAATGATCAATTCAAGTATTTGGCGTGGGCTGCGGCTGGGAGTAGCCTCGGCCCTTTTCGGGCCTCCGGCATGGCAGGGCCTGCTCGGCCCTTTAAACTTTTCGTTTGAATGAATGCTTTTCCTGAGCTCTAGAAACCTGAAAATAGCATGTTCGGATTTGGCGTGGGCTGCGGCTGGGAGTAGCCTCGGCCCTTTTCGGGCCTCCGGCATGGCAGGGCCTGTTCGGCCCTTCAAAGTTTTCGTTTGAATGAATGCTCCTCCTGAGCTCNCTGCGGCTGGGAGTAGCCTCGGCCCTTTTCGGGCCTCCGGCATGGCAGGGCCTGTTCGGCCCTTCAAAGTTTTCGTTTGAATGAATGCTCCTCCTGAGCTCTAGAAACCTGAAAGTTTAAGATTCTAGTATTTCAGGCAGAAGGAGTAGACCTCGAGTCGCCTTCGCCAGGCGAAGCTCTTCTAATGTAAGCCGTGAGCGTTATGACTTGCATCTCGCCTCTGCCGGGCCTTCATCATTAGCAAGAACTGATGTTCTCAACAAAATAAGCTTCCCTTCGCTCCATGTTGATTCTACGGCAGCAACCTCTAGAGTTGTCACAGGCGAGGAAAGACTGCGAGCTTGCCTGTGGACGCTTGAGGACTTAAGCTGAAGACAAATGCNCTCCATGTTGATTCTACGGCAGCAACCTCTAGAGTTGTCACAGGCGAGGAAAGACTGCGAGCTTGCCTGTGGACGCTTGAGGACTTAAGCTGAAGACAAATGCTCTGGGTGGGCTGCGGTGGGATATATGTCGGGGTCCACGGACGTGACGAACTCGTTTATGCAAAAAGTCTCCGACTCCCGTCGCACATACTTTTTACCGCAACAGTTTGGTCAACACACCCTAAAACCCTAAATCCGAAAATCCTAGACTCCTAAATCCTAAACCCTAAAACCCTAAATCCTAAAATCCTAAACCCCAAAACCCTAAATCCTAAAATCCTAAATCCTTAACCCTAAAACCCTAAATCCTAAACCCTAAAACCCTAAATCCTAAAATCCTAAACCCCAAAACCCGAAATCCTAAAATCCTAAATCCTTAACCCTAAAACCCTAAATCCTAAACCCTAAAACCCTAAATCCTAAACTCCTAAATCCTAAACCCTAAAATCCTAAACCCTAAAACCCTAAATCCTAAAATCCTAAATCCTAAACCCTCAAACCTTAAATCCTAAAATCTAAACCCTAAACCCTAGAATCCTAAATCCTAAACCCCAGCATCCTAAATCCTAAAACCCTAGAATTCATAAGAAGAAGGAGGACTCCTCGATATGGTCACTCGGCCCAATTAAATATGGCATTTTTATAAGCAGAGCATGATAAGCCAAATTCGACCCTCAAAGAAGGCTAAGTCTTGAGGCTTTGGAAAAACCCTAAATCCTAAAATCCTAAATCCTAAACCCTACAACCCTAAATCCTAAAATCCTAAACCCTAAAACCCTAAATCCTAAAATCCTAAATCCTAAACCCGAGATCCTAAACCCTAATCCTATATCCTAAACCCCAGCATTCTAAATCCTAAAACCCTAGAATTCACAAGAAGAAGGAGGACTCCTCGATATGGTCACTCGGCCCAATTAAATATGGCATTTTTATAAGCAGAGCATGATAAGCCAAATTCGACCCTCAANTCGATATGGTCACTCGGCCCAATTAAATATGGCATTTTTATAAGCAGAGCATGATAAGCCAAATTCGACCCTCAATCTTCCGATTCAGAACTCCGAAACCTAAAACCCTAAATCCTAAATCCTAAACCCTACAACCCTAAATCCTAAAATCCTAAACCCTGCAACCCTAAACCCCAAAATCCTAGATCCTAAACCCTAAATCCTAAACCCTAGATCCTAAACCCTAAATCCTAAACCCTAAATCCTAAACCCTAAATCCTAAAACCCTAAATCCTAAACCCTAGATCCTAAATCCTAAAACCCTAGAATTCACAAGAAGAAGGAGGAATCCTCGATATGGTCACTCGGCCCAATTAAATATGGCATTTTTATAAGCAGGGCATGATAAGCCAAATTCGACCCTCAATCTTCCGATTCCGAACTCCGAAACCTAAAACCCTAAATTCTAAAATCCTAAACCCTACAACCCTAAATCCTAAAATCCTAAACCCTACAACCCTAAACCTTAAAATCCTAGATCCTAAACCCTAAATCCTAAACCCTAGATCCTAAACCCTAAATCCTGAACCCTAAATCCTAAACCCTAAATCCTAAAACCCTAAATCCTAAACCCTAGATCCTAAATCCTAAAATCCTAAATCCAGAATCCTAAACGCCCTCCAGAGCACAATGGTTCACGATTTGGGGTTACTCTTTAGCTACGCTAAAGGTTGTCTGGATACGGCCAGCCCTTAATTGAGTTCGGACGTTGTCGTAAGCAAGGNATTCCGTTGGCCTGTCCAGGACAAGCGGCGAGGCTTAACCCTCGCCTTTCCGTCTCTCTTTTCGTATGGGCGCTCGGGCTGTGAGGCCCTCGGCCAAGCGTTCGGGGTCTGTCGCTCGATGTCAGCGACCCCTCTCTTAGTTTAGGGTTTTGGGTTTAGGGTTTAGGGCTTCGGGCTTCTATGGTTTAAGGCTTAGGGCTTAGAGGGTTCGAATCAATAGTATAGCCGAAAACGACAGAAGAGAGGTCTAATCTTCTCAGCTCATGTCAAAAAGCCGCGGAGCCGAACCGAAGCCCATGTGCCTTCTTTTTGGGGGTTTTAGGGTCTATAGTCTATAGGGTCTAGGCCACCATCCGTGGGACCTAAATCCTCTGTTGTGATGGGTCTTCGGCACGGCTGCGTAGTCCCAAACGGGAAACCCTGGAATGCACATGCCAAGTGACACCCAGAGAGCCCAATACCCTTCTAATGGATGCACCTTGCTTCGTAGTGCTGAGCCCCTTCTAGATTAGAGTTCAAGACAGATTTTCCTTGTTCAAGGGGCCCTGGTCTCTTTGGGCACCAGCCCCTGCCTGTACTATTCCTCACTGTTCCATGTAATATAAGTATACCATACTATACCATACCCGAAGACCCCTGTGAAATTTTTCAGGTCCCAGAAATGAAAGTGCCTCGTGGCCCAGGCAAGGGATCTCACAAATGTGGAGCTATGTTCCGCTGACTTGACAGCAGTTTACTGAATGAGCGCATCCACAAAACCCTAGAATCTGAAGTTTTCTGATTGCCACCTGACTGGTCGACAAACAAGTTTGCACCGCTTATGCCCGAAGCTGAAAGCCCCAACCGTAACATGCCACAGTTAAGGGCACATAACCGATGCCTAGCTGTTGGCAAAGGCCAAGTCTGTGGCGCACCTCTTCGCAAGATCTTCTATCGGATGAGGCACAGTTGATGATGCTAGTTTTCAGTGCCCGAAGCCGAATACTCCAGAGGCAGTCCTGTCGGACCTCGGGAAAATGCGCGTTTGCAGCGTAACTTCTGCCGCGCGTCCACCCGGAGAAGCATTGAGATTGAGAAAGTTTGTCAAACCAACCTTCGAGAGCACGAGACTAGCGACGCGTTTCGTGATGGGTTGTTGGTCTTTTGTTTTTGGGTATACCTTGACTGGGTGCTCAGCATCAACAGGTCAGGCCTCCAATGTCAAGATGTTTGTGCAGACCTGTCCTCCCATCAATCCAACGGCACTTTCGCATGGGAGTGGGGAGCATAACACTCGGCATTAAAAGCCGTTGGCTGCTGAAGCAAATATACAACATATACGATCTTCTATCTATGTATGCATGCATGCATGCATGTATGTATGTATGTATGTATGTATATGTAATTGTATACCTATATATATATAATAGACATGCACAATATTATGTACTGTATTCTCGTTTATACAGCATACGTTTGTACACATGAATGTACATGTATATATATATATATGTATATACACATTCATATAAACATATAAATCTATATACGCACATACAGACACACACACACAGACATACATATGTTTGTGTCTGTATATATATATATATACATATATATACATACATGTGTCAATGAAGCCGGACATGACACATGTCTCCAGGTGTTACGAGAGGAGGAGACTTGGCGAAAAGGGCGTCAGGCTGCTGCATCCAGAGATTTTCATCGCTGGCCAGTATTGCATGCGCGCTTTGCTTGGCAGGGCACGTCCACGGCCCCCAAGTCGCGAATCAGGCAAGCTGTTTTGGTTGATGGTTCATGCTATTCAAATCGATGAGCCCCTTCTCCGGTGACTTTGGTGCACTCTCCGGATGTCCACTATCTTTCCTGCAGTAGAGCATATTCGTATATAGTATATTTAGGACGAAGCTCAGTCTTCAACGCAGACATATGACAATCATACTTTTCAATGCTGACGTGAACAACAAGACAGACTACCAACGTGGTTAAGCCGGTCCAAGATTAGCTTCACCAGCTCAGGCCACAGCGGCAGCATCACCACGAGGACGACGATGACGACGAGGACGAAGACGATCTGGAATATGAGGCCACACCCGACCCGGAGAAGACCGCGCCACACATTTCTGACGGTGGCCAGCGCGTGCCTGTGACCCCCGATGCTTTAAAGGAGCCGGAGAATGGCGGTGTGCCAGTCACCCCGCCTCCTTTACCGAACGAGGTGCGGCACGGCGAAACTGAGTCTTCCTCCAGCGACGGCGAGGATGCAGACGAGCAGAAACCCATGCGCCTGCGGTCGGGAACGGGGATAGGCATGTTTCTTTGTCATTGTTGGGCAACACTTTACAGTTTTTAGGCACTTAATTAAACCCAAGACTCAAGAAGGAATAGAACTCAGATTTTGAATAATATCCCAAAAACGAAGAAGGAATAGAAACTCAGATTTCAAAACAGTATCCAACCATGAACGAGGTTCGAAGAAGACGAGTCATCTGTCCGAATTGCCCGCCCGACGAATCGCGACATCCCAGAGCTCAAGCCCTCCATCTTCGGAGCTGCATCTCACTTTACTGCTCTTAGAAAGTAGGTTTTATTTTTCTTATAATTTATCTTAAATGGATTAATAAGAATATGTTTTATCTGGTTCTAAGGGTGGCTAAGCTCAACTGCTGACGTTTGTAGAAGCTGTGGTTCTTTTGTTGCGGTTTAAACTGTTGAATTTCGGGGTTTGGGGGTTTCGATTTCTTATGGTTTTTAGGTTAAATTTAGGGTTTATAGGGCTATCGACACCTTTTCGAAGTTTTCAGGGGGTTGGGTTGGACCCCTGGCAAAACAGTAGCCAAATACTTCGTTCGTCACTCCTGCCAACCCTTCAAAAGTCTTTGAAGGGGACTTGTTTGCTTCTTTGTTCGCGTTCTTCTTTTCTTTACATGCTCTGGCCTTGTGTTGCCGAATTCCCTTGCCGAAGACATTGCGTCGGTCGCCGTTTGCTACATAATAAAGCTGCCCCAGCGAAGGCGATCATAAGTTTGGTGTTTCGGCTTGACCCATGTACCGTTCATATACCCTAAACATCCCTAAACCCTACACAAAGGGCTATGTCTCTATGTTGCCACTGGTGGCCCACGATGCAGAGGACGAGGGCGCAGGTGGATCGCAGAGACCGTCAGGGGTTTAGGGACATTGGGTGGTTTAGACTGTCAAGAGGCTTTGATGCAAAATATGGGGTTTGGGGTTCCAAAACCTTGACCCTCAACCCCTACCGCAAGCAAACTAGCAAAACTCCAGTAGCTGACGCATCTGTATCAGTGCAAATCGACTGTGATGGACCCAGCGAACCCAATACTCCTTACATAATTAGCCTAATTCGGGTGTACCGTCAGTGATAATACAAGTTAAGAGCGTAGAAGCCCTTGTAGTCCTTGAATCCTAAATCCCTAAACCCGAAAACCCTAGACAATGACGCCATATACTCTGAGGCCCCATAACAACAAGCCGTCCAGATCCAGGGTGCCTTCACAGCCCCCAGCGCCAAACCCAAAACTCCCAAACCCCATGCAGGTGAACCCCAAGCCGTCCCATCCAAACAAGAACAATCAAGAGAAACTTGCATGGGTGGCAAACCTCAAACCTCTACAGCCTAAGCCCAAAACAGGTGTCTTCAGCAAGCCTCCTCACCTTCTCTACCGCACCTGGGTGGCGTTTTGGGAAGCTTTAGGATTTCCCATTTGGTTCCTATAAAGGTACTTACTCATTCATGATTACTTTTCAGGGCACCAAAACCTATAAACCCTAAACCTCGAATCATAAAACCCTAAACCGAAAATTGCAACAACCCAGGCACTCTTTGGCCGGGGGTCGATCGGCCACCCTACGTGGTGGTCATCCCAAGCTACGGCCGGCCGCAGAGGCTCTGTCAGGAGTTCAACTAGCTGCAATGAGCTCTGAATGCATTTTTCCCACATGATTTGGTGTACTTATACACACATACATATGTATAATAACATGTATGTAATTATGTAAGTATGTAAGTATGTATGCATGCATGCACGTATGTAGGTAGGTATGTAGGTGTGTATGCAGTATGGATGGATGGATGGATGGATGGATGCATGTATATGTACGTATATGTATATACGTGAGTACGTATTGTATGTATGTTTGTATGTATGTATGTAGGTAGGCAGGTAGGTATGTAGGTAGGTGTGCCTCGTCGCCGCGTCAGTGGCCCCCGCCACCCCCTCACCACCCGCCCACGTGCACTCTCATGGTGTGGCCGCTCCTGGCCCTAGTAGAATCTTGGCAGCACTGCGAGATTTCAAGAATGCCAACAGACACTGGAATGGGTTGCTTGGGGTCGAATTACCCGTAACTGTGGCGGTTTCCGGTGTTATTGCGACGCCCCAGTGGTGCTTTCCAGGGAGGGGTGGTCTATAATGCTAAGGGCATGTGTTCTATCAGCCCAGACCTTGATGTATTTACTGGTAGGTACGTGTGTGCGTCGGCGTGGGCGGCAGGGGGCCATTCCTGTTTGGCAGGGCGTTGCTCAATTCTCCTTTCGTCTGTGGATGTGGGTGCATTTGGTTCGCCCCTCGCGGACGCGGTGTGGCCTCATGCGCAGTCCTATTAAGATGCACTAAACGACAGCAGCCACTAGGATCGCGACCTCGAGCGACCCATCTGTGAGCTAGTTGGCTGTTTTGAGATGCCGATGTGATGCCAAGATCCAGAAACGACAACACCCAGCAGGATCGCAACACCAGACCACCCAATCCGTGTGACTGTCGGCAGTTCTGAGAAATCACACCGAGATCTAGAGTCTAGATCCACAGGCTGCAACTGCTGCGACAATTTCAACGCGGAGTCACCTTAGCAAAGTCCCTATAACTAGCGTTTGTGAGATGTCGCCGTTAATTGTTGTCGGCGAACGACAACAGTTGGGAGGATTTCGGCCCAATCCACCCCATCCCTCAAACCGTCATCGTTTTTGTATGGCGGCATTGCAGGGTCAAGGCCCGAATGTGTGTAGGTACGAAAAGAAGGGAAGGAAGGTGTATGTGTGTGTGTGTGCGTGTGCGTGCACGCTCCGTCCTGACTGAGAAATTTCTCAAGTGACTTTTATGGGCTCACCTGGGCCCGTCGAGCTTGGGTAAAGGTTTCAGAGAACATGGCCACCTTACCTCATGTAACTAAAGACACTAAGCCCGCGAAAGCCATAGCGTTCCTTTCAGAGCTCAGGAGCTGAAAGTGTGGAACTAACTAGCTTACCATTAGAGCAAGCTTCAAGGGTAATATTTGTCTTAAACACCCTTTTGTTTAGGGGTCCCAAACATACAAGCTCCTCAGGAAAACCCTTACCAAGTCAAGGCGGGTTATGAATCAACCCTGAGGCAAAAAAGCCCTAAACTCTACATGAACCCTCAGCCCGAAACGCTGCACCCTGCACCCTAAACCCTACAAAGCCCGTGAGTGACGCACCCTAAACCCTACATCAGCACAGCAGGAGACACTCTCTCTCCTCCGTC
This sequence comes from Symbiodinium sp. clade A Y106, assembly GCA_003297005.1. Lineage (NCBI taxonomy): Eukaryota > Dinophyceae > Suessiales > Symbiodiniaceae > Symbiodinium > Symbiodinium sp. clade A. The sequence continues at coordinate 52,571 of BGNK01001408.1, read as the reverse complement.
GACAGCAGATCCCCGAGCAGCTGATTGAGGCACCGCAGACATTGTGGGGCTGCACCATGCTACACCCTAAAGGCTTAAGGTTTTGGGTTTAAGGTTTGGAGTTTGTGGATGTTCAGGTTTAGGTTAGGCTTTACGGGTTTAGGGGTTCAGGGTTTGGGGGCCCCTTGAGGCTTCTATAAGGGTGCCACGAGGTTTCTCAGGGTACCACAAAGGTTGGGAGTTTGAGGGTCCATATACTCATTAAGTAGGAGGGTTCCGGTAAGGATTCCACTTTAAATGTAGGTTTTTGTATGCTTCCAGGAGGACATTCATAGGGTGTGCTAGGTTTCTTCAAATGTTCCTTTGAGCCTTCGAGGGTTACTCTTGAGTCAGAGTGTCATAGGGTTCAGGTTTGGGGTTTAGGGTTTTTAGGGTTTAGGGTTTAGGGGGGTTCGAACATGAAAGGTTTCTTTAATATACCTATGCAGTATCAGTATATACGTTAGGCCTTCACGGTTCCGATAAACCGATGTTAGGCCCAATGTACTAGTATGTGCTGTATAGGTACATGGGCTGCCCGGGAGCATCAGGCTCTTGGTTAGAAGACATTGTCTTAGAGGGAGCATTGTGTTGTGGGAGAGCTTCAGAGGAGGCAAGGTGATGGTCCGGGAAGCGCTTGGACGGCTTCCACTTGTTATTTTGCATCCTCCGGGTGAAACCCGTAAAAAAGCCTTACACATTGGTTTTCAGAGCAAAGGATCCGAGGTTTGGGGCTCGAAAAATCGAAAGCCGAGATCCTGAAGCCTGGAAGCCTACCGGACGACAATCTTGTTGTTTACTGCTACAGATTTCGGGCACATTGCAGCCTGTAGTGGCCCGGACAGCCTCAAGCTTTGCCGCCTTTGTTCTTCATGATTTCCGCTTCTTCAAGAATAAATCGGGTAAGAAAGCAATAAAGAGCCAGCAAAGCAGGCTGGCAAGAAAGAAGCACGAAACAAAGCACGGAAGCAGAGGGAGCAAACAAGCAAGCATTGCACAGCCAAGAAACGCCAAAATGTGAATCATGCATAGCAGTGTGTCACAGTGTTTTCCTATCGGTGCTATCAGTGGATGTAGCGCAGTCGCAGGCAATACTTGCAATACTAGTGGTGCCCTGGCTTGGTAACACACAACATTATGCATTAGACAGCATAGGTACTGTAGCGTGTTGTGCGATAGCAGAACGAAGTGTTGGCGCTGAATATGCATATGTGTATGTATATTATGCATGTATACATGCATAAATGCGTATATGTGTATGCCTGTACATACACCTATATGTATAGGGGTATGTGTGTAATTATATGTGTATGTTTATGTATGTGTATATGTATATGCATACATACATAGATACATATACAGACGGAGAGGCAGTTTAGCAGTCTGGAGTTTGTTGAGAGCTTCTGCTTACTTGTGCACCGTTCCGTGATCGGTCCCCAAACCTTCAAGACGATGTTATGATACACTGTTCTGTTCTGGGTTGTTTTCGTTCCCCGACCCTATCTAAACGTGGAACCGACGTGCTACCGTCGATAGCCACCATGTTTGTGTTGTATAGTGCATGTTGCCACAGGTAGTTCGTGTGTTTAACTTGATGCACATCGTGTTCTCCGGCTCAGGTCTCTGGACAAAACTAACAACTTCTTTGTTGCTATCAACACCTCCGTTCCTAGGTCTGGGTCGCTCCCGGCTATGCGCCTGAGCAGCAGGAGCTCGGATGAGCGGTGGAGTGCGCATGAGTTACCCTAAAACCTAAACCCGACACGCAAAGCCCTAAACCCCTAAACCCACGGCCCCAAAACCCCTGAAGCCTTAATCTCAGTCGTGTGCAAGTAAAGCCGGCTCGCGTGAACCCTATCTGACGTCATTGCGAACCAGGAGACCTCGTCTGGCTTGTCCGAGTTGCGAGAGCGTAAACCCTAGTCGTGCTTTCTTCAAGGTGTGAGTCCGGCTCCGTGCTCGCGGTGGGCAGTGCCAGGGTGAGAATTGCGGCCAAAAGGAACTGGAATAGTATTTTTAGGGGTTGCAAAGTATAGTTTACTAGAATATGCCCCGAACCCGAATCAAACTGTTAAGGTCCCTATAGTATACCCAGAACCCTACTGCTATTAAGGCACCTAAACCCTAAACCACTCTTCTTGAGGCTGTTGTAGGCTTCGTACCTGAGCCAAAGCCAAACCAGGTTTAGAAGTTTTGGGGTTTAGGGTTCTAGCGTTTAGTTAGCGATTTAGGGTTTAGGGGGTTCGGAAGCTTGGTTGCAGTGGTGAGGTTTAGGGTGTTGGTGGGGCCCTACCACCCCCAAAACGACGCCTGCACCCACAGCATGTCAGGGCAGAACTTCGCAAAAGTGTTACTAAGACCCAGGTCACCCTTAAACCCTGAACCCTTAGACCGAACTTCGACCCTTGACTCTCAGATCCGACCAAGCGCTAAACCCTAAAGCCCCAAGGTCATAGGCCCTTAAGCTGCAAACCCCAAAGGCCCCTAAGACGACCAAACAACACAAAACACTTAGAATCCTAAACCCCTAAGAGCCAAATTTCCTGTATGGTAGGTTACTGGTTCATGGGCGCCAGAAGGTGTATAAAGAGCTTCAGAAACATTAACCCTCTATATGAGTTAGTCAGTGCAAGAGACGAGAAACCTTCGACTGTTGTTCCCAGGAGCGCGAGGAGACCCGAAGCCTAAGCCTAAAGCCTTAACCTTGAACCCCGATACTTCCCCCTAAACTTTACCTAAACCCCGATAAGTGCGCTTCCTCAACACCCCAAGCCCTTACCTCCATGCCCGAACCATCCCGAACCCTAAACCCTGAACCCTTAACTTAAACCCTTTCATCCTAAACCCCAAACCCTTCCAGGAGCTGGAGGAGAGCCGATACAAGTATGCACTCAAAGGCTGGCCCTTTGTGAAGGTGAAGTTGGGCGTTCTTGGAGCCTCGGTTTAGGGGGAAATGAAGGCTGTAGGGTTTAGGGGCTTATAGGGTTTAGGGCTTCAGGGGTTAATATGAGGTTTAGGGGTTTAGGGTTTACTGGTTTTTTGGGTTGATTTTGGGTGCGCTTGCAGCCTGTGGGGGTTAAGGCCTCACTAGGTGTTCGAGAAGGGTTTCCAAAAGATTCTGCAAAGGGTTCGATTGTTGGTGAGTTTAGGGCCTTGGGTTCTGGAAGGTGAAGTTGGGTGTTAGCGTTTTTCGCAGGTGCTTTAGGTGAACTCAAGCGCCATAGTTGGTGAATATCGTGCCTTCGCCACTGTGGTAATTATTCTTAAACCCGACACCCCAAACCTAACTGTAATTCCTACGAAATCGAATTCTCTTTTTTAGAAAGAGCTCAGGAACTCAAGAGCAGCGGGATTACATCAGCAAGCATCATCCTGAAGGTACTCACATCGTGTCTTTCGACGATGATGTGCCGGAGCTGTTCTGCAAAATGAGGGAGGGCACCACCCAGGATACACTTCAGCCACTGCCCCCAGGGGCACTGGAATGTGTGATCCACCATGCGAGAGATCTGATGCATGAGCAAGGCGCATACATATGGGGTTTCTCCCCGAGCGCGAACCCAATGAATATGCGGCGAACGCATATATCAAGGAGAAATGGCATGGTCAACGGTTTTGCCTATGGGTATCTCAACCGGCATAGCAACGAGTTCCGATCTGTATATGGCTCGCCCACGGAGGATGTAGAGCGCTCCTGCCGTTTCTTCAATGCAGATGGCATAGTGTTGAGATATTCTATGCACCTGGGTGGTTCTTGGGAATCATTTTCGTGTTTGGTCTCATTATAACTTAAATCCTAAACTCCAGCTTACACTCAAACATATTTTGGATACTAAATGGCCTTAGAGGTACAGCGCCCGGACTGAGTTCAAGGCAGCTGGAGGGATCAACCTGCTCTACAACACGGCACCGGAAACTTGGTCTTAGAGGCTGGGTAGGTAAATCTTGACCTTTTCTGGGCATATGTAATCGTACCATGCTGAAAGAGGTTAACATTTCCGGTGCTCAGCCCCTAAGTGGGAGGATTAGACTGAGATTGATTGTAAGGTGGAGGTCAGAGAGCCAAAAGCCCCTAACTAAGGAGTTTTCCTGAAATCATCATTTTGACCCGCTGAGAACTTACGGTATCTTCCGCACTTGAGAGGTGCGGCTTTCTGGGCATCACCTGCCCTAAACACTACAACCCCAAAGCTGGAAGGAACTGAAGGCACATAACCCCGAAAACCCGAAGACATAAACTGTAAGGTAAGCAAGGCACATAACTCTAAAACCCAAAATATCCTATGACCCTATCACCCCTAAGGAAAGAATTGAAAAGCCAAAACCTATGAACCCTAAGGATAGCAATAACAAAAATTGGATAGCCCTCAAAACCGAAACCCATCAACGCCTTGTACTTGTAATTAAACTCCAAGGAAAGCCCCAGCACCCAAGACCTCATCAACGTAAGGAAAGGAAGGCACACGAGGAGGATGCCATACGGTGCATCAGCGATTGCTTCCCCCAACTGCTCGAAGTCCGCACGGGCAATCGTCGTCGCAAGACGGCTCAGGCAGTCAGCAGGGTCATGAATTTAGGGGTTTAGGTTGTATGAAGCTGCAAGTCGCCACATGTTTTCTCAAGCATCGGGTAGATCCTTTGTTAAGAATATTTGTAAGCTTACTGTTCATGTGTCAGGGGTTTACGCTGCACTGCCTTACATTCCTTCAGTCATAGGGACCCTTGGGGGGGGTAGGGGGGACGGGGGTCGGGGACTATCCTTCCTTTCATAGGCCTTATTAAGCTTATGGTGAGCATTAAGGCCCCCCAACCCCCCTCCCCCTACCCCCCTAAGGGTCCCTATGGTTCAGGGTTCCTTTGGGACTTCACCGTCATGCAGACTGCGAGACCCAAACCCTTTTGAGCCTTGTTGCTAGGATAGTCGGGTAGGTAACCTTTAACTTTTTCGGGGGGTACTATAATCCCTGTATGGGAGTTTCCGAAATTTGGGGGTACCTTATTTTGGGGGGGTCCTTTTTTTGAGGATCCTACTATTTAGGGTACTATATTAGGGTCCCCTCGGAAACTCCTCTATAGTTCCAAAGCTTAAGCTTTAGTTCCTCTAGGATACTGAACAATTCAGAAGCCCTAAACTCAACCCTTGGACCAGCGAGCATAGTACCCGCGACCCGGCCACTTCGCCCGATTTTGCCTAGCTGCAAGTAAGACTGTGGGTGATGATTGACCCCTTTAGTGTTGAAGGTTTCTTGCCCTGTAACCCGACAGCCTAAACCCTAAGCCCTAAATCGCGTCGCACTGGTCCCTAAACCCCAAACCTCGAAACCCTACACCCCTAAACCCTGCAATGCTCGCCGTTCAAAGGCCCAGAACTTCATGTTCAAGAGCTTCGGTCATAGTCCAATTCAGTCCAATGGGCAGCCGGTGCCAATGGCGTTTATGCCTCTTAGCTGAATGAATGCGGCTATCGGGTTTAGGGTCGTTTTTGAGTTGAGATGAGTTGAGTACTTCTCTAAGTTGACGTTGCGATTCGGATCTGCATAAGAGCACAGCACTCGATGGCATGAAAGTGCCGGGAATTGATCAACGGGAAGGCCCACTTTTCTTGATCTGGAAAATGATGATGAAGATGGCGATGACGCAGATGGTGGGGTATTCAGAAGGATAAAGCACAGAAACATACACTTTCCTAGCAGTGACAGGTAGCCGAAAGGCAGATCTCTGCGAGTTTACAAATCCATGGGTGTATAGCGGGACCGGATACTTCTGGTTAGTAGCATATTCCGGGCGTGAGGAGAGATGGTAGCAGACAGGCTGTCTCGCTGCTCATGCATTCGGTGTAGTCGCTTCATTTAGTCGCTTCTTTTATGTCGAAGTGCATTTTGTGCTGTTTTGCCCACCCACGTAAAGTTTATCACACGCGCGGCCATCCCTGCAGGAAGCCCCGACGTCGAAAAAAGCTAAATTGTTTTTTTGGAAGAGTACCTTGCCTTGTTTATGACAGCACATAAACACTCTTAGGCACTGATGCCTATCGACGTATTTTCATGCGTCCTGGGAGAATCGCAGCAACTGTTGTTCAACACAAGGTCTTTGCAATATGTGTTACATTGCTGCTTGTGAGATGTCTGAGGGCTTAAAAGGTACCTGTGTAAGCTTGCCCTCAACCGGTGCGCAGTGCACATCCGGTGCCCTTGATGTCTTCACTTGTCCGTTTCCGTGTTGATGTCTTGTCACTTGGTCCCGAAGCCAGCATGTATGCATGCATGTACATTGTCGTGCCCCTAGATAATGATTGTGAGCGTGGGTGGTAGCGTCGGTGGTCTCGGGGGTAATGATTGCCAGCTGAATTGCAATGAGGAGAAGGCGGAGCTGGACACTACACATGTTTTTGTTGATGATTGTAAGTGCTGATAGTGACGATGGTGAGGCGTCGCCCACGCTCGCGAAACTAATAGTTGACTCTAGTTGCGACCATGATTCTGATATAGAATACTGGCGGTGCCTCCTGCGATGTGGCTCCAGTGCCAAGATCTCAGCCTACCTATGATATTGTTGTGCGTGTTGTTAGTGATTCTGTTCGATGGCGACAGCTGCAGACTTCCATCACCCTCGTCATCGTCATTACCGCCTTCGTCGATGCGGTTATGTCCACTACCGTAGTAGTAGCAGCAGCAACAGCAGGAGCAGGAGCAGGAGCAGGAGCAGCAGCAGGAGCAGCAGCAGGAGCGGGAGCCGGAGCAGGAGCAGTATCAGTAGCAGTAGCAGCCTCAGCAGCAGTATCAATAGCAATAGCAGCAGCAGCAGCAGCAGCAGCAGTCGCAGTCTCAGTGGCAGTAGTCGTCGTCGGCGTCGTCCGCGTGATAGTGGTGAGCCCAGGCACGGAACAGCATAATGTGCAACTAGTCGTTGTTGCTGTGGATGTTGCTACGGCTGCTGCAGGTACTTTTGCTTTAGTTTGGTGTTGCCGGCGGCGGGCAGGTGCCTTTACCCCAGAAAACCGTATTTTTCCCTGCCGAGTCGTCAGACCGTCAAGACTTCTCCTACAGGAATCCCGTTAAACTATACTACCCTATATTAATAACTCGGATCTTACTTAGTTAGTAGCTGAGTGGATACGTTTTACACTTTTTGGCGTTATATTACCACTATAAAACTGAAAGTATACACTTTTGGGGGCTTATGAACTCAGCAACTAAGATTACGGTATTTCTTAAAGAGCCTGGACCAGCCCGAGGTTCTGCGAGCCGCGCGCCAAGCAGACCGATCAGGATGAGCAGGTGTCTGTCACTACTCAGGAGGACCACCGGCAGTGTTTGGGGCAGTTTAGGGTTTAATGTAGGAACCTGATTATAAGAAACCCTGGGCCCATAACCCCAAAGTTTTTGGATTCATAGAAGGAAACCCAAAACAGGCCCAAGGATTCTTAATCAGGTTCCTACACCAGGGAGCGGTAGGCTGTTTGTATTGCATGTTTGAAGGACCGGGGAAGTTTCATTCGTTGAGCTCGGGTATGATCAGAGCAACAACAACTGCAGTCTTTTTGTCACTCTGAGAATGGCTTTGGGTCCCATGATTTTGAGGGTTCATTTCGAAGCCGCATCTTTTGCTGCTTCGCAGAACCTCACACCTTGGTTCCAAATACGCTTGAATCCTCAACCACGCAGGCGGGTGTTCGTGTGAAAAGCTCAGCGTAGTCTAGGGGCAGCGAAATCGTAGTAGCATTCCTCATTTTAATGCAGTATATGTAATTGTGTAAGGTTCGAGGGATCGGCATCATGCATCATTTGCCTGTAGATTTCGGCTTGGGCCAAGATTCTCAAAACAGAACCTACAGCTGTCGGACGTGCTGTTGTTCGAGAGAAGGTGCGATAGGAGTTTGGGAATCCAGGGATGAGAAGAACACTCCAACCTGCTATGGTGCCCAAAAACAGACCAAAACCCTAGACGCCAGCCGCTAGACAATTCTAAGGTTTAGGGCTCCAGCCTAAAAACCCTCAGCCCGAAACCCTAAGCCCTAAACCCCTCCTGCATTGCGGGCTGGTCCTTGCTAGGTAGGAGGGAAAAACCCCTAAACCCTAAACCTCAGTCTCGCCTTCCAGGCAGCTGTAGCAGCAGAGCCGAAGAGGCAGGTCCAAAACAGCGCAAGCGGCAATGCAGCGATTGTGGACCCTTGGCGCCAGGTCGTCTCAAGTCCCTAATATGGGGGGGGGGGGGGNGGGGGGGTCGAAAAATTGACATTAGTACTCGCTTGTGCCTTTACAGTCCCTATATATATATATATATGTATATATATATATATATAGCTCTACGATATTATACGCCGAAACCCTATTCCAATTTTAAAGGCCCCTACGTTGTCAGCGTTTCTAGAAGGGTGCTAGAAGGAGCTGAGAGTTTGGGGACTAGGATAGCAGTCTAAGAGCCCAAATACCCCTTAATGAAGGAATTCATTAGAAATCGTAAGAGGAACTTAAGAGGAGCTTTTTTGAATTTAAGCTGTGCAATCCTAAATTGAGGGCACTCGGCTTGCTGTCCCATGATAAACACTAAGACTATGTTTCTGCTGCATGAGGCTCGTGCCATGACGACGGGTTCTTTAAATATTCGGACAGGTTCAAGGCTCGGTAGACCCTACTTGCGGCCCTCGCTGCGTTGCGCACTGGGGTCAGACCAAACGTGTGCTCACGCCAAAATCCCAATTTCTTCTCCGACTTCATCACTGTATTGGTTAATGGTTTAGTTTGCATTACACATTTTGTATTTTGGCAGAATTACTATGGCTACTATGTTGAAACATATCAACCAGTGAACCAGGACGGTGACTTCTTCTAAGAGTCTGTTCAGTTGAATGATGCAGAGCTATGATGGTTTGCGGTAGGCGGCTATAGGGGTCGGGATAATTAGGTGGGACGAGTATTCCCATACAGTTCCTGGCTACTCCCTACATTGACTCGATGCCGCGATGCCCATGGGTGGTACTTGGAGCCTACACACTCTACCCTGAACCCCTCCCTCTTTCCTACGCAGAATTGCAGAAATGAGACTGCCAAGGTCGATGATGAGCCTTCGGAAAACTCGGATGATGACAATGCTCCTCGGAACTCGGAACCATCTATGTCTGGAAAGAGGACTGTGTTTTATGGACTCTGCACACCCGCATGTATGGTCTCTTCAAAGCACGCGTCTCTTGGGAGTTTGGATTAGTGTGTTAATGATGCAGTGATTTCCCTGAAACCTTGTAGCAAAGCCACAAAACCCTCAACCTGAAACCAACAAAGCAGAAGTCGACCATCATTTCCATGTCCTTCCAGTTGAAACCCTGAACCCTAAAGCAGCTTGTTCCCCTCCAGCCGGCATGGTGTGGTGCATTGCTTCCTTTCTGCGTTGGCCGGTGCTGCTACTTGAAGTGGTGGTAGCGACAGCCTATCCAACGTGCCCAACCATGGAAACCTTCAGACACTGCCAGCTCCAAGAGAACAAAACCATCTTTGGGTCCAGGCATGTGGTGCTACATGGGCACCGCAGCGCACGCATTGCTGTCCGCATTGGTTTTGTCTTCAAGAGCGCTGTCTTCATCCCCAACATGAGGAGGCCGAGCTGCAACTGGAGCATCTGGTTGCCATTGAACGAGAAGCCCGAGCAGTGTCGGATGTGCTGTGGGGCGGCTTGGAATGAGCAGCCCCATTGATGTTTGCACTGTATTCTCGACCAAGCACAACATGTTTGTACGAGTATGGCGCTCGGAACAGCGACGAATACGATGCAGTTTGCCACCTGATCCTGTTCGCGTCGTGTCCTTTCTGCTAAAGTGCATGATGGATTTTCGGTCTCTAGAAGAGACTGGAGCAGGACATCCGGATCTACACGGTGGCAACATCGTGTTGCAAACAATGGGCGAGTATGTATGAACAGATCTTGGCAACTCACAATCCATGCTGGTGACGTACAGGGCGCATGTATTTTCAAAATGACATTGGTCAACCTTGCTTCACATGTTGTCAGGCACCCCGCCGCTCGGGGAGTCCTGGTGGCCTCCTACAGCGCAGCTAACCAGAGAGCCAGTACACCATTGCAGCTGTGCCGAAACGTTCTCGCATCCAGTCTGGCCGCGCGCCAGCAGGGAAGGGAGTCGTCTTAATATAGGGGCCTAAATAATTACCATCAGTAATTTGCGGGTTCCTTATTATAATCATAGTATAACGGGCCCAAAAACCCTATTCTAATTATTAAGGCCCCTATATTATTCAGGGATGATCTGGCCAAGCTGGAAGCGCGCATTGACAGGATGAGTCAACGTGCTGATCGAATTCGACAAAAATCGGTCTGGGTGAAATTGCAGCTCAAGGATGGGACAGTCACAGAAAAGCTGAGGCCCAAGGAGGATGGCAAGGAGTTTGAGACAGTCAGTGCGTTCCAAGTGAAAGGACCCTTGGCCAACGTGGATGACCTGAAGAATTCTTCAGGTCATCCACGTTGGTCGAGGCTCCTAAGGCAATCAAAGCAGAAGAGGAACTGTCCATCGCAGCATCCAAGATCGACATTTACAGCCAGAAGGATTCTGGCTGTAGATGTCGATCTTGGAGCTGGGTGCCGGAAGCAAGTATCTCAGCAAGTCTCCGCGACACAGATGAGGCAAACAGCTGCGGGTTCGTGCTGCCACTAGCGGACGATGTATAAGTTGCGTGTAACAGCAGCATTCACTGACTTGTTTTTGCGCTGGGGTTTTGCTTGACTTCCAGGACTAGCGACAGATGCCACCGCTGTTCATGGTGCGTGTTCTGAGCGGCGATTGAGTGGCAAAAAGAAAGCCACAGCCCACAATGCCCGACGGAGTGATTTGAGTTTCTGCAGTAGAAATCGTGAAGATTTCTCGAGTAGAAATCGTGAAGATTTTTGCAAACAGATCGCTCTTTCCTCACACCCTTTAGGGCCACCAGTCATTCCTCAGCCCTATCACATGCGATCTGCCGCTTGTAGCCGTGAAGGTCCTAGGAATATTATGCACTTTGACGCTAGATTAGGCCAGGGTCTTGAGAGGAGGAGTGATGCCATGATGGATGTAGTAGGCATAGCATGTGAAATTGCTTCGTTGTCTAGTTCTTTGGTCAAGATCGCAACTTAGTTGTAGTCTCAATCAGCAGACCTCGAACCATATGCCTCGCCTGGATTGCCCGAGTATGAGCGCCGCCCTAAACCCAGGTTCAGATCGTGTCCGTGTCCGCCCCACGCACGCTGCATCCCTGGGTGGACAGCCTGGCTGGGGACGAGTCCTCCTTGAGTCCAGCCACTGAGTTTTCATATTTTTTGATGTGTTAGCACTTTAAACTTCAGGATTACAGGGGGTTTAGAGTTTGGGGTTTCAGAGTTTTAAGCTTCAGGATTGAGGGGTTCAAGACTTTCGGGTTTCAGAGTTCGGGTTCAGTCTTTCTTAACGGGTCTTGCGTCGGTTGCCGGCCTTCGAAGTCCGAAGAGGCGTAGGTACACGCTCTGAACCTGGTAGTTCATATCAACCTTACGGTTCAATATGCAGATATATAAATAAATATAAATATAAATATATATATATATATACCCAGAGGGTCCATATACACTTCTATTATGGAATTAGGTCCCCAAAACCATAATAAGGATGGTCTTTCGGGACCTGATTCCATAATAGTAGTGTATATGGACCCTTTGGGATACATATACATGCACACCCTAAGGCTCCATAGTATTTCCTTATTTTTGGGGGTTTATATTTAGAATCCTATAAGGTAATCCCAAAAAGGAACTACTATGGAGCCTCTGGGCACATGGACAGGTGAACCATTATTCTTTATTCTTATAAATAATATGATTAGATCTTGTCATTTTTGAGATTGTGAGTCCAGGCGGTGCTGGTGATGCTGAGGATGCGTAATTAACCCGAACAGCTTAAAGGGTTCACGTTGTAGAGCTCGGGGTACAGCGAGTTCCGGTAAATGTTTGTAGAGTTCAGTGAATTTACGGTCTAGGAAAAGCTCACGCACCTAATGCTACTCTACATGCGGACAAGCCCCAGATGCAACGTTGAATCTGAAGCTGTTCTCCATTGGGGCTGCCATGGGGATCCTTTTTGCAGTACCCTGAAACAAACGGAGTCCTAGCCTATGTACTATAGAAGCTTAAGACTACATACCAATCTTGTTCCTTCGGGTTGCACGCGTTTCGAATTGTTCAGGTGCCCATAGGAAGGCCCAATCCCTGAAAAGTTCCGCGGTCCCAGGAGCAAATGAGGGTATCAGCTTTTGGTGGCTATGCTCCCGTTTGGAGCAGCTTCTACTGAAGGCAAAAAGAGGGGCCCCTTGTGGCGTGGCTTGACATAGGGATCTTGGGGTTCAGGGTTTGGGATCTTGGGGTTCAGGGCTTAGGGTGTATGGTTTAGGTTCAGGGTTAGGGTTTAGGGTTTAGACTCTGAGTTGTTTTGTTGAGGATGACGATCCTTCATGCAGTGTTTGTAGTCTTCATATCAGCAAAATCATATGCGGCAGCATGTAAATGCTAAACTCTTTTCCATAATCCCTGGTGAACGGCGATGCAACTCCCCGAACTCATAGGGTCTGGTGTTTTCCGGTTAGGGCTTAGGGTTTAGGGTTTAGAGGTAAGACGCCTGCCGGCACACACCCAAAGCCCGCGCTGAAAAAGAGGGGCTTACCGCTTAGGGCGCATTGTTTCTGTTGATCGGTAGAAGCACGTTCACAGAATCCGTGTATCACTAGAACTTTTACTTGGTTGCTGAGTTCATAAGCCCCAAAAAGTGTATACTTTCAGTTTTATAGTGGGTAGTACTATCCCCAAAAGTGTGAAGTGTATTCACTCGGCTACTAAGTTTAAGGTCTTATATAACTTTCGAAGTCCCAGTTTCCACCTCATGCTGGTATCCGAACTAAACAACTCCGATCCCTAATCTTCAAACCCTGAACAAGCCTGAACATCTGAACCCAAAGCCCTGTTCGCCTGCAGTCCTATCAGGATCCTGGCTGTTGCGGAGATGAGTTTCTCAAAATGCGGAGTTACCATGAAGTTGGCATTCAGGCCAATGTGCCGAAATAACGGCCTTCGTTCCGGCACCCGAATTTTGAGAAGCCCACATGCATACATGGGTGCTTCTGAAGTTCCGACCTCTTGGATCAGCCAAAAAGCAGTGGCCGCGTCATTATAGCAGTTTCATGTAGCCAAAGTGTGCAGCGATTTCAGATGACGGCAGACAGGCATCAGGGTGCGACAGCAGCCACTGATCCTCTTCGTCTTCCTGCTCCTACTGCGACTTCGTTTCGTATTCCCTCTACGGCCAAGGCCACGACGACTGTTACTACCACCACCACCACCACCACCACCGCTACTAAACTGACTGCTACAATACCTACCGGATCTATGTAAAAGATGCCGAATGGCAATATTACTGCGATGATTACAGCTTCAACGACTCTAACGATGAGAAGAGACTCACTATCTAGTTTTCTTGCTTCCACACGCACTTAAGCGGAAGGTCGCAAACTTCCCGAAACAAACATAGTCGAGCTATCACCAGGCATGAACGAGCTGTATGTTATAAGGCAACACGAAGGCTACTGCTCGGCAGTTCATATGGTACCCACCGCATCTTCATGTTTCAGACTTTCATCTTCAGATGCATCCAAGTCATGCTCGTTTGAGCTGTATGGGCTGCTGCGACTTCTTCTTGGAGTGGGCGCCCGCAACATGTATTTCATACGCCCAAACACGGGCAGCTGAGGCACTAGAGATTGTGGAAAAGCGTGTTGAGCGGGGTTGGGGCGCACTATGGCGAATAAACAGAAGTTTCGCTGCCCAAGCGTTTAATGCGTTCTTTGTTTCCTGAAGCTCCTGCTAGCACAGCCGTGAGGTGCATCGTTGCTGAAGATAGACGTTCATAGACTGGTGCAGTGTAGTGAGTGGTAAGATTTTGCTCGAGAGTGTGCCAAGCGTAAGTCAATTCCGGTCATCCTATCGGCCGAATTTGTCAATCTCAGAATCCGCTGCTGCCATCTCCCGACCATACATTTGAGCATCCGAAGAATCCTGGCAGGAATCGGGGTTTGGGATACACTATCCATATGTAGACCAGGGATTGCCTGTGATGTAAACAGTTACTCTCTACAGCAGCCCTTGCCCTTGATTAAGGAATGTATGTTAGATAGTGGGTGCTGAGTACAACTGGTTATGGAATATATCATTGCAGACTTATCACCTGCCAACGCGGTCCTCCGGATGCACCATGGAGGAGCCAAAGATTAAGGGGTACTGTATCGGGCTCGCTGGGTAGAACCTTCCGAATACACGGCTCCTCTTAGCCAGAGTTCTCATCGAAACGGAAGGATGCCAGATAGCAAGGTTCCAACTCCTGGATTCTCCTGTACTTCCATCAGCAGGGGACTTCGTAACCACACAAAGGTATCCTACCTTGGACCACCCTATGTATAAACACAACCTGCTCACTAAGCCCTGCTTTAAGGTGGAGTCGGCTCCTCCTAAAGAGGAACGCCGTGAGGATTCTCCGGAGGCGGGGCTTTCGAGTTTTACGGCCGAAGGTCTTCAGGACTTTAAGGTTTACTTGTGGCGTTGATAGGAGGCCTTGGGTTTTGATTTTAGGGGCGTAGACTTTAATTAGGGTTTAATTGTTGGGCTTTTGGAGTTTATGGGAATTCGGTTTTCGGGGGTTCATAGGATCTAAAGGGGTGTACCGGCTTGTAGAGCTGAGGGTTCGTACTGTTAGTTCCTCCAACTGTACGGCAGGTCGCCGTACTAGTTTCTGGTCCCTATATCACTACCACAATGTGCCCCAAAACCAATTCTACTTATTGCGACCCCTCACCATGGATTGAGGCCGCATGTTGTTCTCCTTCCTGCTGAATATTTCTATGGCGACGCTTATTATGGCTATAACATGCCTATTGTCATTGGATTATTATATTTAATGGCTGCTGCCAATGCCGCCGACCCCAAAACTGAAAGGAACCGCCTGGGGGGTTCGGGCCGAGTGGGGCCGAGTAGGGCCGGTTAGGGCTGAGTGGGGTTGGGGAGGGGTTGGGCATGCATTGGGATTCAATTAAATTACTCTAAGACTAGNGCCGGTTCGGGCCGAGTGGGGTCGAGTAGGGCCGAGTAGGGCCGGTTAGGGCTGAGTGGGGTTGGGGAGGGGTTGGGCATGCGATGGGATTCAATTAAATTGCTCTAAGACTAGGCCCTTGGCTGCAAGGATACGCCAAGCCGAGTAGGGCCGAGCAGGGCCGGTTAGGGCTGAGTGGGGTTGGGGAGGGGTTGGGCATGCATTGGGATTCAATTACATTACTCTAAGAAATGAGCCTTGGCTACAAGGATAGGCCAAGTGGGGCGCGTCGGGCCGGTTCGGGTCCAGGGCCCTAGTAGGGCCGAGTTGAGCCGAGTAGGGCCCGTTAGGGCTGAGTGGGGTTGGGGAGGGTTGGGCATGCATTGGGATTCAAATTACTCTAAGACTAGGCTCTGGGCACAAGGATGAGGCCAAGTGGGGCCGGTTCGGGCCGAGTGGGGCGGAGTAGGGCCGAGTAGGGCCGGCCAGGGCTGAGTGGGGTTGGGGAGGGGTTGGGCATGCGTTGGGATCACTCTGAGACTAGGCCCTGGCTACAAGAATAGGCCAAGTGGGGCCGCGTGGGGCCCGGCCGACTGGGGCCGAGTATAGGGCCGGTTAGGGCTGAGTGGGGTTTGTATTGGGATTCAATTAAATTACTCTAAGACCAGGCCCTGGCTACAAATAGGCCAATTGGGCGAGTAGGGCCGAGTATGGCCGGTTAGGGCTGAGTGGGGCTGGGGAGGGGTTGGGCATGCATTGGGCTTCAATCAAATTACTCCAACTCCAGGCCCTGGTTAGGGCTGAGTGGGGTTGGGGAGGGGTTGGGCATGCATAGGATAGGCCAAGTGGGGCCGCGTGGGGCCGGTTCGGTTCGAGTGGGGCCAAGTAGGGCCGAGTAGGGCCCAATAGGGCCGGTAGGGGTTGGGCATGCACTGGGATTCACCCTTGCTGAAGAAGGAGAGGCCTGGGGCCGCGTGGGGCCCGTTCGGGGAGTGGGTCCAGCAGGGCCGAGTAGGGCCTGTTGGGCCGTGTGAGGCCGAGTAGGGTTGGTTAGGGCTGATTCAGTTAATTAATTGCTCTAAGACTAGGCCCTGGCTACAAGGATAGGCCAAGTGGGGCCGCGCGGGGTCGGTTGGAGGGGTTACAAGGATAGGCTAAGTGGGGCCGCGTGAGGGAGGGTTAGGGAGTGGGCTTGGGGAGGGGTTGGGCATGCAGTGGGAAACAATCAGACTAGGCCCTGGCTACAAGGGTAGGCCAAGTGGAACCGCGTGGGGCCGGTTCGGGTCGAGTGGGGCCGAGTAGGGCCGAGTAGGGCTGAGTGGGGCTGGGGAGGGGTTGGGCATGCATTGGTGGATAGGCCAAGTGGGGCNTAGGCCAAGTGGAACCGCGTGGGGCCGGTTCGGGTCGAGTGGGGCCGAGTAGGGCCGAGTAGGGCTGAGTGGGGCTGGGGAGGGGTTGGGCATGCATTGGTGGATAGGCCAAGTGGGGCCGAGTAGGGCCGGTTAGTGCTGAGTGGGGTTGGGGAGGGGTTGGGCATGCATTGGGATTCAATTAAATTACTCTAAGACTAGGCCCTGGCTATGGGGCTGGGGAGGGGTTGGACATGCATTGGGATTCAGTTAAATTACTCTGAAACAACCGAGTAGGGCCGGTTAAGGCTGAGTGGGGCTGGGGAAGGGTTGGGCATGCATTGGGATTCAATAAAATTACTCTAAGACTACGAATTTCTACTAAAGCATTGGGATTCAATTAAATTACTCTGAAACAACCGAGTA